>JAOTOL010001662.1:5122500-5340000 GCA_034440575.1 Imbricaverruca yamaguchii
CGGTTGTTCCGGCCATTTCGAGCTGACACGGCCGTTTCCAGTTGACATGAGAAGTCCAGATCATAAACTCCTCTCTTGTGTTCACGGTCAATGCCAATGTCTTACAATGTCTGGGGAGTCCCTTTGCATCCTACAGACTGGTCCCTATGACGATTAGGGTGCCCTCTGACCACGGTATGGGTGTCCCTACAAAGTCTGGAGTGCCCCTCTGCAGGCCGTCTGGGTACCCATACATGGTCTCTTCAGATTGCGGGGTATCCCATCAAAGGCTGGAGTGTCCCTGGAATGACAGGGGTGCCTCTCCTGCCGTGTAGCGGTTATTCAGACTGCATACAGACCCCTAAAATATATGGGAGCTCCTCTTCGCAGCTTGCAGGTGTGCTCCTCCAACGCCTGGGATGTCCCTCTCTCCAGACTGTAGGGATGCCCATGCACTGACCGGGGTGTCCCTCTGCAGACTGCAGGGATGCCCCAATAGCTGCGATTGGCACCCTCTGCACACCGCAGACGTACCCTAGCAATGGCTGGGCACCGCAGAAGATGTTAATGGGCTAAGGCCCCGTGTCCGCACTGGCTGCACCCCCGATAATGGATCAGGCTTCCAGCGAAATGTCACCCATACGCCCCCCTCACACACACACGTGGTGGCAGAGCCTTGCAACACTGGCCTCTGTCAGGTGACCTTGAATTGGCATTGGCCGTACACCGGTGACGTTGGCACCTGAACAGTGGCGGGTGCCGACCGGTTCTCGCATGCGTGATGCTGGCGACAGTCGTCCTGTGTCGCTTGCGAACAGGTGGCGGATGTGACAGCTCTTCCAGCTAGTGCCGTCCACCACATCTCGAACATGGCCTAACAACCTCCTGTCACTGATTTTGATGAAAAGTGGCACACAGGGTTATCTGAGGCCCTGAAACGACTTCTAAGCATTTTAGCTGAATCGGAGCAGCGGTTCACGAATTATTGCCTACGGCGCTTTTCTGAGTTCGCACTGAAAGTCAAACTATCAGAGCCAATATCTTAGTATTATGTAGAGATAAAAGATTAAAATTATATATCGCTTGAATCGCAATGAGCTCATCTTTCGATTCCCAAAGTAGATGTTTTTATTTGTGCAAATATTGAGAATGTGACCCCGTGACCTCAGATAACGTGGTGTGTGGTGACCCCTAGTACAATGATATTGATATAATTATTGATGTAGAACGAAAGCCTCGTCATCTATCTTTCTGACTAAAGAATAAAAAACATGCATATTAACCCGTCCCGTCTCAGGGGTCGTAAACCGCCCCCTCCCCTCAGGTTTTTCACGGATAGCGGACGAACGGCGCGAGGCAGCGCGTCCAAATTTGGCATACCTTTTCCCACATTAATTTGACATGCTGATCCAAAACGTTTAGGTCAGGTCATCTAGGGTCAACGAGTCATTCAAGGTTAAGTGGGGTCACCTCCAAAAACGTTGAACCAGTCGTCACTTTTTATATATTTTTATATATTTTTTACTGTTATTTTTTTTTTTTTTTATTTTTTATTTTTATATATATTTTTATGGATGGGGATTTATTTAAACTGATAACATGTCATGAGCTCATAGGGCCACAATATGCATATGGGTTTTTTGTCTGCTATGGCTCCCATTATAGGGCTATGGTAAAATATACAAATATTTCCTAGTTACATATTTGCGCTCGGAATGATCTCACAACAGTTGTGGCATGCATATGGAAGCTATGCTCAATGTTACCGTTGACATTTTTGCTCAGTGACCTAACCAAGGTCTCTAAGGTCACCTCAGATCACTACACATTTATGCGCATTACATCGCACTGCATTGAGCTAGAAGGCTGACATTACCGTCATTGTGCTTATATCGTCAGGACGTGTCGATTGATACTTTACACGACCTCCCTAGGCCTTGACCTGAGGTCATGAATTCATGACCTTGACCTGAGTTTCGGTTGACCTGACCTTAAATTACACCGCCTATCGCCGGTAGCGCATTTCAAGGACTGTCGAATAGCGTTCGCGATTTGTTTCTATCTGTTACATGTCCTGAGATATGTGTCAATATCTGAGTCCCACCTGATCCGGTCGAATTTGACCTATGATGACTCAGTGACCTGAATGTTGACCTGATCGAAAAATTACCGAAACACTTTCGATAGAGCCCGTCAACCGCTATCCAACGCCGTTTTCCGTTTGTCGCTAACTAGCATAGTTCCAGAGATCTTGTGGGGCCAGTCATCTGCCCCACCCCCCTCCCCACGGACATGCGAAGTTGGCGCAGACCGCCGGACGTGTTACGTGAGTGTTAACAAAGTGAAACGGTGCTGTCTTATCCTGGTATTTCGCAAGGCCGGAGCAATGGCACGGCGGTGCTGATTTGATCCGTGTAAGTGCCATGAATATCATATAACTAAGGGTGTGAGGCTACCATCTGAGCAACTGGTCGAACTGGTGAATGACAGTCGAATTCGGAAAGACGTTTTCCTCTGCACGAACCGCATTGAAAGGTTGCTAAGGATCCTTAAAATATCACAATGCAAGAGGTATCGCTGGTTAAGTTAAGTGACTCCAGCAGCCAAACTTCCAGTCGAAATGCGACAAGTCATCTGTCTGGCAAGAACTACTTACCCTCGGACGAAACTGACCATGCAACAAGCTATCTTGACGCCGACGTGACCTTACCCATCCTAGGCGTATCGCCGTTGAGGACAAGTGGCTTCTTATACATCTTATTTTCCAATGGCTTCTTATCTATATATAATGAATTACCTGCTTATGTACATTTAGTAATAATTGGTGATCAGATGTTCCAGCGAAGATACATCAACATTCCATGCCTCTTTGATATAGAGGGATATGGGCATGTGAAGCATGTCAGCTCTGTCAAGTTCTTCTTTGTCAGCTCTCAGGAAGTGAAAAAAGCAGCGTCTTATCTCCGATAGCGATTCTCGAGAGCAGTTACGGTGAAAGGTACACAGCGATTCCACATATTCTCGCCTTCAGACCTCACGTCCATCGCGGAGCACGAACTCTCCAGTGACGCGGTACGTGTCGTGAAGGTGAGCAAGAAGTGAAGTGCTATGAAAGAACGCTATCTATCCCTCTGGACCGTACATGTGCAATGGTGCATACGCATGCACTATGCAATTAATACAAAATCGCTCATTCGCCAACATATGTGTGTGCGTGTGTGAGGAGGAAAAAGTATTAGAACTACAGGAGTAATTGGGCCTGTGGCTTTTATGCTATTAAGAAACGAAATAACTAGTACGTCATAATGCCATTGTCCTATGAATTATGTAGATTTTTGGTGGTCGCATAGCATGTACAAGGTGTGACAAGTTCACAGGCCTCAATATGTTTGTATAATATAGTTCTGCTCACTGAACTATGCAAGAAATGAGCATGCTTGTATTTGATTTAATCACGTCGCCAATCTGATGATCTGCAAAATCGACATCTCCTCGTTGTTTCGCTAGACTATTAACCCAGGATACAGCGTCAATACTTGGAGTGTTTTGGAGCAGGGACGTCGCCACCTGGATGGAGGGCAGCGGGAGCAATCGTCCCCACCCCCTGCTGCCTTGATACTGGGGTGGGGGCATCGCCCCCATGAAATTTCAGGTGAACCCAAACCGGAATGCATAGGACAAAAAGGTGATCAAGGAGCCCGACGGGACAGAATATGATGCTGTCAAGGAGGCCCCAAGACTGACAACGAGGCCTTCAGGAAATATAATCAAGTTCCTATAGGAGACATAGAACAGAGATTGGGAGGAGGCCCCCAGGACGGAAAGGAGACACCTAGGACGAAAAGGAGACACCCAGGACGAGTAGGATGCCACCGAGACGGGCAAGAAGCCACCCAGGGTTAGACGAGAAGGCTTCCGATGGGTGGCAAGATGTTCTTAATATGGAAAACGGGGCCCCCAAGATGGAAGAGGAGGCCCCTACATGAGAAAGTAATGATGAGAGATATTCATCCGGACGCATGAAGCGGCCCCAAGATTGGTAAGAAGGTCCCCCTAGGAATGAGAGAAGGCTACTGAAACCAGCCAGATGAGGCCCACATTTTAGAAGACGAGTACCCTAGAAGAGAAGATTCAGGACTAGGACGCAAAAGCAACCTGCTAAGAGGATAATGAGGCTGCAAACACTGATGAGGAGGTTTCCAAGACGTAAAAGGAGGCCCACAATTTGAAAAAGGAATCACGTAGGGGAGGGTAGGAGCCCCAAGAAATCAAGAGATTGCCAAAGATTAGCACCGAGGCCCCCGGAATTGCAAAGGAAGCCCCAATACGGGAAGGGAGTCACCAGAAAATGAGAGGAGGCCCTAAGGCGGAAAAGAAAGCCATTGGGTATGATATGAGGTTATGGAGGCGCAAAAATAGGCACCAAAACGGGTAACCAAGGTTCTACCAAGATGGAAAAGGATGATCCAGAGACATGGCAGAAGGCACCTAATTCGGAAGAGGACGACACAAGATTGGAAACAAGACTCCGTGATGAACTAGGAGGCCATACAATCTGAGACAAAGGCCACTGGATAAGAGAGCTAGCTCCTAGGCCGAAAAGAAGGCTCGCAGATAGCCAAAAAAGTCCCCGGGAAATAACAAGGCCACTGGGATAGGAAAGGATGTCTATAATTTGGAAGAGGAGGAACCTGGAAAAGAAGAGGAGTCCACCAAGAGATAAGAGACTACCCTTAAGATGGGTGAAGTTCGAATCAAAACCCAGAGCAAGAGGTCCCCAAGATGTGAGAGGAGGCCCCTAATTAAAAAAGGACTCTAGAAGAGAAATGAGGGCTCTGCCAGAATCGGGAGGAGTCCCCCAATAAGAAGTAGGCTCCATGACTGAATGAGGCCCTGAAGACTGAATACGGTCTTCAGGGACAATTTGTTTTCTGACCTAATACGGTCCGAAAAAACCAAGCCGAAGCCCTCCAAAATAAAGATGAATTCAGCAAAATAAATGTCCGGGTCAAGAAAATGGCTCTGGAGCACCGAACATGCTATTAAATGCCTTCACAAATTGCGTATGACACTGAAAAAGAACATGCCGGATCTCGAAAAATGCAGGTGAGATACAAAAACATGGCGTCAGGGGCTCGGAAAATCAGGCTGGGATTCGGACTTTACCAAAACATAAGAAAAAATCCACAAAAATCGCGTTGAGCCCATAAAACTGGCGTTGGGTCCCCGGAATCACGCGCCTGGACGCGATACATCGCGCTGGGACTAAGAAGCATCACACCGAATCCACAAATCGTACTGGAGCACAACACATGTGCGTCAGAAGCCCCAAATAAACATGACAGGAACATAAAAGCACAACGGGGGCCGACAATGCACCTGGCCCTCCAAAATGCACATAGTCTCCCAAAAAGCGACAGGGCCTTAACACATGCGTTGCAACCATAAGTAAACAAACCTGGTCCTCTAAAAAATGCACAAGAAGCTCTTAAGGCACATACAGATCATAAGAACGCACAAGGGCCTGAAAAAGAGGCTGAGGCCACAAAAGACAACATGGATCCAAAGGGAATAAAAGCACCGGGCGTTAAATGAAGGCATCCGCATCTTGGCAATCGCCCTGACACGTACAAAAATAATCGGTGCCCAAAAAAGCAACAACACACTAAAACAAGGAGGGGTTTCGAAAATGCATTAGGCCTGAAACAAAATTATTTGGAGCCATAAGACAAACCGTAGACCAAGAAAGAAGCAGCGGGTAAAAAAAGAGCACTGAGGGATGGCCTCGGTTCGATAGCCATTTTGCGAGGATAGCAGCAAACATTTTAGGTGCATCAAAGGTAAGCGGATTTCGCATTTCACAACTACCAGAAAATGTGGGAAATAGGGAATTAATGATGCAATTTAATTACTGGACTTTCCGCAGCGAATGCCCAATCTAAGCATTCCAGCACGTCAAATATGGCGCAAGTCCATCATGTGGCAGCAATTAGAAAAAGGCAGAAGGCCTAGCAGAAACCGTAGCATCGCACGAAGTGTGGCGAATGCGCTGAATGCGCAAGATGAGTGTGCACATGCACGAATGTTGGCGTCGTGGCGACCGGGTGATATGAACTGGATTGCCTGAAATTGGGGAATTTTACATTTTTTAAAGTGATTGGCAATGTATTTTAAATTCAAGTTAGGTACATTGAGACTTTAGCCATTTTAGCCTTGATACATTTTCCAAACTCCTGCTCGTTTTATGGTTTTGTTGCTTTGTATGCACCGAGCATATGTTTACGTGTCAGGGCGTTTTCGAAGATTCCGATGTGCTTATTTAGCTCCTGGTCTTTTTGTTCGCTTTGGAACGATTTTGCCTTTTGTGGCCCCAGCCACTTTTTCATACCCTTGTGTGTTGGCATGGTACCTGCGTGCCTTGAGAGTTTTCAGTGTATTTTTTAGAGCTCCATGTATGTATATTTAGGGCTGCAACGCATGTTTGAAGCACTGTCGCTTTTTGGGAGATTGTGCGCTTCAGAGGGTCAATTGTATTTTCGGCCCTCGTTGTGCTCTTGGGGTGTGTCCAGCTGTGTTTATTTGGGTTTCTAACGCACATTTGTGGGGCCCTAGTACAGTTTCGTGGCTTCGGTGCAATTGTTCTGTTCCAGCCTGACTTATCGCTCCCAGGCACGTGGTTCCGGGTACCCAACGCCAGTTTTCTGGGCTCAACGCGATTTTTGTGGATCTTTTCTGATTTTTTGTCTCTTAAAAGTCCGAATTCCGGCCGAACTTTTCGAGACCCTGGTGTCATGTATTTGTATCCCATCTTGATTTTTCAAGATTCGGTATGCTTTTCGGTGGCGTGCACAATTTGTGAAGGCATCTAGTAATATGTTCTGTGCTTCAGAACCATTTTATTGACCGGGACATTGATTTGTTTTGGAATCCCTCCTTATTTTTTAGGGCTCTAGCTTGAAACTTTCGGATACCGATCTGGTTTTTGAGGTATAGGTGCAATTTTATCACTGTGAGTTGATTTGTCAAGCGATACCAAAATACAACCATAAAACTGGGTGGCGGAGTTAGGGTTGAAATCCGACGAATCAGGAAAGATAGCGGTAGATTAGGCCCCTCCATAGGAAAATTCAGTTCATCACTAATTATTTAATTTCGACAGGTCCCTTTTAACAAAATAGGGGTCAAAATCCCAGGACTTTTTAATGGGCGTAGATGGCCCCCAGCAAATCCCTTTGCCCCTTCCCTTGATGCCAACATAGGTACTCCATTGGTCCCTGAATAATATTCAGAAACGCACGCCCGTGGGGCAAAGCCGACATTAAGGGCACAAATTAACCCTCACAAGCATGCAAAACAGCGCCCATCCCCCCCCCCTTAGAGCTTCCCTGCTTCCATGCATTCTCAACATCATTTACAACACGGTACAGCACAGTGAAACCATGGGTGACGGCGTGGAATTTGAAGATTTTGCGTTATGCATGCATTGCCATTGTTGCATTGTGGCATTGCCATTTATGCATGTTTGTTCACTGCTTGTTCTTGCCATGAATTTATTCGCTAAGAATTTGTTATTTTAGCTTGTGTGACAGGTGCCATGCAGCCAGCACCAAATGTTAGAAAAATTAACAAATTCCTAAGATTGGGATCAGAAAACCAATGCAACTCACTTCTTTTTGTCACCTTCACGAACTTATCGTCCTAGGACTGAGAAATGATCGCTTAAGCTTTGCGTAGGGGATAAAGCTGGTGGTAGTAAATAACAGTAATGATGAATCCAGCTATATTCAGTTATTCTTGGAGGACATAAAAGAGGGTTGATCAATGGGAGATATCTGCGAGATATGCTTAGCATCAGCCCCGCCGACTTGCAGCAATCTAGAGGCCAGCGGGAAGATTCTTTTGTTTGAGAAGGTATTGAGACGGTATTTGTTTGAGAAGGTATTGAGCAGCAAAGCGAGCAAAAGAACTGGATTTAGCTAGAAACTGTAATGGGGACAGTAAAAAGTTCTTTAGTTTCTACAAGCTGAGTAAAGTTTCTAGCACAATTGGTCCACTGGAAGTAAACGGGACTACATTGGGTGAGGATAGTGAGATGGTTGAGGAGCTGAGCAAGAAGTTCAAATCAGTGTTTACATTGGAAGATATGACCAATCTGCCGACCATACACCATAGTTCAGTGACATGGGATCTGACAAATGATGTTGATTTCATTGATAGTGATGTTGTTTACAATCATATCAGGAAAATAAAGCAAAATAAGGCAGCAGGACCTGATGAAATTTATGCTAGGGTGTTGCGGGAAACTGAAAAGGAACTGGCATTTCCACTTAGTATAATATTTTGTAGATCAGTTTCACATAATGAAATTCCAACCGATTGGAAAAGGGCAAATGTAGTTCCTATTTTCAAGAAAGGAGAAAGAGGGAAAGTTGAAAACTATAGGCCAATAAGTCTCACATCCCTAGTATGCAAGGTACTCGAATCAATTATCAAGTATAGAATAGTTAGTTATCTGGAAGGTAGCAGATTGATTCAAAATACTCAACATGGGTTTAGAAAAGGACGATCGTGTCTCACAAACCTCTTGGACTTTTTGAACTTCGCCACATAATAATTTGATCAGGGAAATCAGGTTGATGTAGCATATCTTGACTTTAGTAAGGCCTTCGACAAGGTACCCCATAAACGGTTAATGATACAGCTTCAGTCCCATGGTATTGCAGGTAGCATCTTAAAATGGATAGAGTTGTGGCTTTCAGATAGACAGCAAAGAGTGATGCTAAATGGTACAAAGTCATCATGGCAAAATGTTCTTAGTGGAGTCCCCCAGGGGTCAGTACTAGGGCCACTACTGTTCATTATATTTGTAAATTACATTGAAAGTGGCCTAAGCAGTAAAGTTTTGAAATTTGCGGATGATTTGAAGGTCTTTAGAGCAATAACAGGTCAGGATGAGCATATCTAGCTGCAAAAATACTTAGACGAACTTGTGAAGTGGTCCGAAGAATGGCAAATGAAATTTAACTTTGATAAGTGCAAAATCATGCATGTAGGTAAGCAGCATATGAAGGCTCCATACTTGATGGGTGGCCAAGTGCTATCAGTGACTCAACAGGAGAAGGATTTAGGTGTTATTCTAAATACAAAACTGGGAGCATCAGAACAGACCAAGGAAGCCAGGAAGAAAGCACTGAGAATGCTCGGGGCAATAAATAGGAATGTATCATACAGAAGTGAGGAAGTGATCAGGAAGCTTTACTGTGCATACGTCAGGCCACATTTGGAATACTGCATCCAAGCTTGGTCTCCTAGCTATGAAAAAGATTGTTGGCTTTTGGAGAGAGTACAAAAGGGGGCTACAAAATTGGTTAATGGCATAAGCAACCTGGCATATGAGGAAAGATTGAAGAAATTGAATATGTTTTCACTTAGATATAGAAGGCTGAGAGGAGATCTCATCGAGGTCTTTAAATTTGTAAATGGTCTGGAGAGGGGATACCTTGGGGAAATGTTTGAATTGAACAGAAATGATGCAATTAGAGGTCATAAATTCAAAATTAAAGTTAACCACAGCAGAACAAGGTTAAGGCAAACTTTCTTCACCAACAGGGTAGTGGAACACTGGAACCAGCTGCCAGAAAACATCGTCAGTAGCAGCACATTGAACATCTTTAAAAACAGCATAGACAATCATTATAAGAATATAGGGCTTGCTTTTCAGTATTACAGGGAGGGCTGATTAACAGTTTTGGTGTGCAACTGGTTCAGTGTACAGAGTGCAACCAAGAAGGTCCCTTGTGGCTCATAGTTGCACTAATATTTTATGTCTTTATGTCTTTATGAGACGTTGGTTTGTTTTGATACTTGGGTATTTATCCACATATTACTTATTTATACCCTGGTATGGCCAATTTTGTTTGCGAAAAATTATTTTTGCTCTTGTGTTTTCAGTAAATGATGCATCATGCCAAAAACCAACAGGACATCAGCATGAAATTATGTTTCCCATTCCCGAACCATACTAAGAGCCTAAACACAATTGGAGGCCTTAACACAATGGAGGCACCTTTTCGGGGAGCAGGAGGCCCCCTTTCGATCTTGCCCCCCCTGGAAGAATTTGATGGCGACACCACTGGCCACAAGTGGAGGATTCTTAAATTGTTAGTTCATGGTGTTTTTTTATCGCCAGCCACAGTTCCCTCACTGGACCGGCGTGAGTTACGCGGGAATTTTGGTACCTGAAGCCGGGTGTAAGCAGTCGGCAGCTTTTAGTAGTTATTGGCTCCACTGCGCGAACATCTGTCGGCCACGCAGGTAAGTGTGCTGCTGGCGCCGTTACTTACTTATGCTATCAGTTGGCGATACATTCGTACTTGAAATACGTATACGTAAATACGCGTGAAAGTTGTACTACGAATATATTCGTTCGAGATATATTCGTATTTGGTGATTTTTATGAACCACGCAAAAAGGATGCTACATCTGCAGTTGGGTCGAAGGTGCTGTTTTTATGCAATTTTCCAATTTGTGACTTGTACTCACAAGGACAGGTGCAGTAAGCTTCCTAAATACAGACATGACGAACAGATTGCAGTAGCGGGCATCGACAAACAGCCCCTGCCACACCAATTATTTCCACAATTATTCACCAATATATGCAGACTGTATACGCACCCACAAACCAAACATGCACATCCTACAAACTACCATACACATTCATGTGTAGGCTTATAGTTAACCCTAGTCTATATGGCTCCGTACTTATGGACCGGGAAGCAGATATTTGACAAAGAAATATACAAGTTGTAAAGGGCCGCGCATTTGCAATGCCTTTTGCGGCCCACTGGTGCAGATTGCTTTTGCATCCTAAATTCTCCACATATATACATATATATATATATATATATATATATATATATATATATATATATATATATATATATATATATATATATATATATATATATATATCCACACAAATACACAAATGTATGCTACGTCGGCTATCTGAGGGCCCTCCATCCGAAAGGGGCCAGCAGCAGAGTAAGGAGCCTCTCGCTCCCGCTATATGGGGCCTCCTGTCGGTGGCGGATCCCATGAGGGAAGTTGGGGCATGCCCCCTTGAAGGTTTCGTCCCTTCAACCAGAAAAATCAGTCCCTCCGCTAAGTCTCGAGTGTACCTCATCATCGAAGTTTCCAACCGAGGCGTCCCTCGGCAGGAAATGCACCCTTCAAGATACTTTCACGGTGGCGCTGCTCCAGACACGTGTTCCCTTCCCCGGATGGCAATTCACGAATCCGCCCCTGCCTCCTGTGGCAGCTATGGGTTTCCGTGGCGGCTATGGGACCTCTTATAACGACAGTGGGCCTCCTGTTGCGGTCTACCGGAGTGGTTAGATCATTTCAGGCGGTCTTCTTCGGTTGTCTTTCAGACACTCTCCTGCCATTGAGGGGAAGAAACTATGGCGCACTTAGCCCCATGCCCCCGAACTACCCTTTCTTCCGCTTTCGAACGAGGGTGACGACTTGGCGTAGTAAAATGGACAGTAGAGAGAGAGCATACCAATATCTGGAAAAATCCCTTTATTTTGGAGGCGCTTGATGGTCAGCCTGTTGGAAACGGCACATTGTTGGGGAGGAAGATTGCTACTGGGTCATTTGGGACACATTTTGCTGAAGCCCAAGAATTGGTTTTTCAATTGGTGTACGTCAAAGTAATTTATATTACCATGAGACGTGCAAGATAGCGTAGATGAAATTGGTAAAATTGCATGTAATTCAATGGAGAAGAGAAGCCTTCAAGCCCGCTACCAAGCCAACTTCTTGGGGGCCAGGATCTGACCGGAGAGACGGCGCGGGTTATTCAGTGAATTACGAAGACGACATTTAATCCTCGTGCAGGAAGAGGAAACCACACCACGAAAGGAGCTTTGCATGTCAGCTTACCATCGCCAGAGCTCGACATATTGTGACGCAGCATGGTGATGGCATTGACCGTGACTGAGGTCGTTTGTCTCGCTAGCTCTTAAAAGCACAAACATAAGCCATTTGTTTTTTGTTCGTCTTTTTTTGGCAACAAAATAGCATGTAGAAGCTGGGATCCATGCAGGAACTGTGCCATGTTTGTCTCGACGGCTGTAGAAAGGCTTCTAATGGCTTCTGCATGACTGTGCGATTAGACGGCGACGCTGGTCCGCGCGGTACGAGAGGCTCGCTCAGCTCCCAGAATTACTATTTTCGCAAATGTCCAGGACCGGTTTCAGCCAGCCGGCGAAACCGGTCCTGGACGCAACGTCAGGCGCAACGCGCTGTGGTTGCCAACCACAGCAGTTCCCCAGAAGCGCAGCTGGTTTGGGAGACTTACTTTGCTGGCCGGACACGACTTTGCTGAACTGAGAATTGGCTGGATGCGGCGTAACTCTTAGGACATGATCTACAGTCCGATACGCTTGTGCGTTGTTGGTCTCGAACAGTACGCACACAAAATGTTTCTTTCTAGTGAATGCTATCGGTGTTCGTGTTTTCATGAACTCCCGATCCTCCTAGCGATTGTCAGCTATGCTCTCCTGAGGTGAAATCGGGGGTAAATGCTATCTTCTGAGTCACCTACCCCGTGGGAAAATGGTATGTCTAATGGACGAGCCAACCCTGTGCAAAGATTGGTTCCCACCCATCAAGGTGCTACAGCGGGGCTTGACTAAGGTCGATTACACGCTCGACACAGGCTATATTTTAGACCTATCTTGGCATATTTACCAAAAGCCATATTAGGTAGATGTAATTTTCACGTGCATCAATGAACCGGTTAATGTTGGCAGAAAACCAGGCACTAGAATGCAGCCTGCGTAATATCACGAGGTGATTTGATTAGTTATGCTGCCAAATTTCTTACCTACAATATTTCCGACTTTGTATTTGTTCAGTAAGTCGGTATGGAAAATAATTTAATTTGGAAGTTGTCCATGTTTCATGTTAACCCTCGGGGGGATCTTCAACCGCCCCCTCTCAGGTTCTTCGCGGATAGCGGACAAACGGTGCCCGGCAGCGCGCCCAAATTTGGCATACCTTTTTAATTTAAGATTCAAGATGTTTAGGTCCGGTCATCTAGGGTCAACGAGTTAGTCAAGGTCAAGTGAGGTAACCTCCAAAAACGTTCAACCAGTCGTCACGCTTTAACGGATACAGATATTTTAGTGGAACTTTCAGCGTTTGATTATCTTTACGGATGCAACAAAACGTACGAGTTGCATTTGTATACTTCTTTTCGTTTTTGACTACCTATACATTTTGCGTATATGCCAAATTGCAGTTAAAATGCAGGATTTTGGCTAAAGTAAGCATTTTGTATCATGGAAAGTTGACTTCCAACGACGTTTCTCGGTCTGCTGTACCCATTGGAAAAGGAAAATTAAAGAAAAGTTGAAAACTCAAAATTTTGAAATTTCAAGCGCTTTCCGATGACATCTCTTACGTTGTCGTGCGATGTTTAGTTTGGATTTTATATGGGGGTCTTCGACCGCCCTCCCCCCTCCCCTAGACGGGGTGGGTGGATTTGACAGGAAAGAGGGTACGGGTTGATATTAGGTCAGGTCACTGAGATATACTTCAAAACTTCTCGAGTGTAGAACTTCACGGTCACTCTTGAATCCAAAATGAGTAGTACTGAAGCAAAATGTCCGGAACAGAGACTACGAGGACCTGTCAGGGTAACTTTGCACGGTTATTCATATGCTAAAATACGTACGGCATAGAAGATCAAAAGCGTTCCCGCGTTCCTTGGGTCAGGATTCCTGCGATTAGGAGCTGTCAGAAATATGCCAAGTAGCACCACAAGCCGACCGTATTTATGTACAGAACGCCACAGCAACATTTGACGGCATGCTCTCAGAGGTGCAGCCAGGAGGAGCGGGATTTCCTTGTCCACCTTGATAAAAAGCATACACAAAGCAAATGCTCTTTAACTTTCGCCGGGTAAAATCAATTTTGTCGGGTCTGGTCCGCCCCTTGAGAAAACCCTTGCTCAACTCTGTACTTCATCGGCTGGGCGAGCGGGAGGTAAGTCGGCCACTTATGTCCCTGGGATGTTTCGCCAACTACCTGACGAACATAAAGAATTCAAGCACCAATTGATAACCACTTTTCGTGCGAAGTCCAAATGTATGAAACGCTGGGGTATAAGTATTTGGCTCTTCTGGTGATAAATAAATTGCAGGGACCCTGCAAATAATTAGCAATGTTCAGTGTTATCAATGATACACCTGACACTGGAAGCGTATATTTAGCCGAAAACAAAACTAACGCGGAATATGGTTGAAGTTTTCTGATGCTATGTTCCTTTGCACATAGTGTCCACAATTCCGTAAGATCTTAGCCCCAAATACATATTAACCAGTGAGTCCCTGAGAGGAGAATGAGGTCACAAAGTCGTTCGGAAATGTTGTTTGTAGCATATCAAACATGTTTACTGCCATAAAATAGGATCGTACCAACGCATCCTGACATATCAATTGAGATACTATTGCACCGGGTATACCAGGAGTCATTTTGCTGCCGAGTGACCTCAGCTATGTCATTCTTCGTCGTATGTACATTAATATTTTTGTATTTTTGTTCAAATATATTCACCGTGTAGAACTGGAAAAGACATTCAAGTCGTTATAAAATCGGCATATCGGAAACGAGACATCCTTACAGGCGAGGTCATCATTGATCAAATATGCCGCTACCTGTTTTCAGACAAAATGTCAGGTCAGATTATAATGATATCACAAACTCCATCACAGGTGCAACCTATACCGCCTGATCCGCTTGCTTGTTGTCATCTGATGGAATATAAGCCAGCCATACTCCCAGGTCAATCCAGCTGTAATTATTTTAGAGATGTCAATGTTCATGATATGATATTAAATAGATCTCACTTGATCATGTTGATATGGTGTAGTTGATTGAAGGATGATAACGCCTACAACTGAAAATACATACACGCAATTCAAAAATGTACATGCCGTTGCCAAAGATATTCGTACACTCCAAATCATCATAGGTAAATCATTGGTATCACTGTGTTCGAAAAAGGAAGCAATAATTGCACATGGTACGCTATATCATGCCTGAAATCAAAGGCCGTTTTCGTTTCCTGGTGCTGAAAGGCAATATGCCAAAGCAGCTGCGATAACATGTGTTCAGGAAGCACAGCAAGAATGTCGGGATATGCGAACTTAAGTGCAAGGAGCATGAGTATGCATATTCGAATGCACTGACAGCCGCGATGGATGGTTCAGACAGTGACGGAGATGGCTGAAGATGTGTTGCATGATGCCGTGCCAGTCATAGTTAGAGATGCGTTGCGTGGTGACAGTTCGGAAATGACGGGCTAATGGATCATAACACGGGAGGCAAGTGTTATAAAGGCTTTCAGAAATGAGCCAAGATATTTGTCTGCGATATGTACCGACCATTGCCATTTTCTATGTTGCATTGTGGTGATCTCAGAAAGTACATTTACTTATAACAATCTGCATGTAACTGTCAACCATACATCAGGCAGAAAACGGGAGAATCTTCTGTGGTATATGCTAAAGACCCTTTATATAGAGCTCATCGCGGCAATATAGCCTAAACACATTTGACGCATTGCCCATTGAAGCAAAACTGCAAATTTACATTTCCTCTAGAGATAACCTTACTTGGTCAGAGGATAAGAGTTCAGACTGTATAACTATTAACATCTATAAATTACATCGATCATCCCTATGTTTAATATTACTATGATGTCCTTGTTTACGGTTGAAATACGCACTCTTGGAACCGGTCAAATAATGTTGTTTGACATGGCCCTTGATCTCATAGGCATCATGCAAGATTATGATTTAAGTCAGTTTTCAAGATTTCTGCGAAAATGTAGACTAGAAAACGTATTGCATCGTATGCTGAATGATAACTGAATCTGCCGCCCCGGTAGCTCAGTTGGTTAGAGCGCCGGCCCGCACTGGTTTCCCCTGTACTGCAACTCAGGGTTCGGGTCGCTTCGCGCGCTCGCATTTAGCCCTCGGCCGGGAGTGTCAGTTGGCAGCTGGCCCGATAAGGCCTGGGACGAGCTACCGGGCGGCCGTGTGGGTGCATTGGCGGCACGTTGAACTTTCGGTCTAAATTCTGCCGTTGAACTGGAGTTCATCAATCGGATGGTGGGGCCAGGGTTCACGCAACAATCTCTGCTTAGCAATAGAACCTTGGCTCCTCAAGCCACCCCAGCAACAGCTCGGATTAAATTTATTTATAAAAAAAAACAGCAACTCGACGTCTTCCACTCAGGTGACCTTACTTGATTAGATGTCAGAAAGGGCTTCCATTGACAGTTGTAAGAACACGCTTCGTGTTTTTGTAGACGTAATCAAGCTGAAAGGTACAATGTCTTTGCACTGCTGTTTCTTATCACCAGCCGGCGCCGGTGCGGACAGTGCAGGCGCGCACGCCATCCGGGACAAGAATGTCCCGCAACAGAGCCGCAGCGGGCAGATGTTGGCCCGGTCGACACTGGCGGCGTGTGACCTTCCGCCGGGTCATGGGACCGGTATCACAATCGGCGCACACAGGCGCCGCCCGCATGATCACATCCGACACTATTCCTCCTTTTGCTGGACTTGCCCTAGCTCGGCGCCGTCGCAAGTTCGATGTCTCTGAGGATCAGCATAGTGCGAGCTGTTGCGACTTTGCAACACGAATGCGCATTCACATTCTCCATTCAGAAGGTTTTCGAATATATCGCGACCATGGGCTCCTGGTGATCGCGTGACTCCATTCTGCTTTAATGACAGCGACTACTACCTGTCTTATCCACACAGCGACCCGAGGACTCACCAAACTATCGCATCATGCGACCGACATAGCAAGATGAAAAAGAGCATATCAACCAACTCCCAATACTAAGCTGACTATAAACTGAACAAGCAAGTCCGGGTGGCGACTGTATGCGCCACCCGGACCGCCACAGCAGCGAGACGAATGTCACCTGCCTTCTCAGCATGGTCGTCGCGCTGTAATGAGTCAAGATGAGTCGTAATGTGAAATGTCACTCTTTGTGCCAATTTTTCCCCTACCTTCTCAGCGTGACCACCGCAGCGTAATGAGTGAAGACATATGCACAAACACCGTATGGGGCTGGGGTTCGACGGGTGCTACGGCTCAATCCTCCCAGATGACTGAGTGTGTGCGCCTGATCTGATTTGCCTGATGCAAATCTAAAGAAAACAATGCACGGTAGAACACGAACTTTATTGTGCACATCACATGAACAACAAAACAAGGCTAACATTTATCAACACGATTGTTCAGTTTTCGTCGTCCAATCAGGAGTAAGGCTTGCGAACGCAAACAACACCTGGGGCAGAACCAATAGCACAACACTGTCGGCGAACACTATGCCACGTTCGACAGGTGTCCACAACAGGCGGGGTACATCGTACACAAAACGCATGCCGCTGTTGCCATATTGCAAGCAATGTAGCAGTACATGGCTGCTACACAAGCTGGGCAGATTTCGAGGCGGGCAGCGCTGCCAGAGAGATCTGCCGGCTGCGCCGCCCATGCAGATACCAACCGGAAAGGATGAGGGAAACGGGCTTCATCCGCAGTCAATGTCAGTCCACTATGCTCCCGATCAGATACAGGTTTATGATCGACAGCGCAGGTGGAGAAGGGCACCCTGACGACTCGGTTGGTTGGTTGGTTATTTGGGCATACGGGCGCATCGACTGCGTTGGTCATACAGCGCCCACCTGCCCACCTGACTACTCGGAAGAGCAGCTGAAGGTCACAGCTCTGTGCGGCTGCTAAATGTTCGGACAACGGCGGATGGGCGGGGGGGGGGGGGGTGAGGGGGACTGCCGGATGTGACGATAGCGAACTATGGCTGCAATTGCTGTGTGGGAGTTAGTTTTCACTCTAAGAGTCTTCTAGCACTGGCAGAGAACGTAGTATTACATGTAGCAGCACAGCATCAAGCCGTACCGCCAGATGTATCTCTACATGTTATATCATGTATCACGCACATGCTCCTTTTCAGCATCAAGCTCCTGTTAGTTTTTGCCACACGACGTATCAATGTTCAATATATCGCACTAATTTGATTAGTCATTTCTACTATTGCATGGTGCATCACTTAACTTTCGTGCACCTGGAATAGCATGGGGTTAGCTTACGAAGACAGCTTACAATTCACACACCAGACGCTGTCACACGCAAGCGTCACTAATTGTTGGTGGATAATGCGATATGTACGTCCATGGCGCGGACCGTGGTCCAGAGCTGCTGGCTGATGTTGTGAGTGTGCAGCGTGCAGGCGGGATCAGGCGTCGACGCAGCGTTTGGAGAAGATCAGCGCGAAAGGCACAGTTTGCGTCGCGGACGCCCGCTGCCGTCGTGCGCTGGGAAACAGCGCCTCGCATCGACTCGACCTGCACTGGCCGGCCCGGGTGCAAAACCTGCCGGCGCTCAGCTTGGCCTCACAGCCGCCGGCGCGGCAGAACTGCGCCGCCGGACAGTCGCCGGCGTGCCGACACCGTACGCAGACGTGCCTGCTCATCACGGCGCCGCAGCGGGCCGAGCTGCAGTCGGCGTCGACGGCGCACGGCGCGCCCACGGCCGCCGTCGGCCGACACGCACCCGCGCCGCACGCCTCGTCGGCCGCACACGCCGGCCGACAGCCAGCCGCGGCCGCCGACGGCGCGAGACACTCGCCGTCCGCGGAGCAGGCGCCGCCGTCGCGACAGTCGGCGTCGGTGCGGCAGTCGACGCAGCGACGGCCGACGCCGCACCGGCCCGACCTGCAGTGGCCGTCGCGGTGGCAGACGCCGCCGCGCCCCTCCAGCAGGCGACACGCCCACCGGCCGCAGTACCGGTCGGCCGCGCAGTGCTGGTCGCGCACGCACTGCACGCAGCGGTGCGCCAGGCAGTGGCCGGCGCAGTCGGCGTCGGCCCGACAGCCGGCCGGCGGCCGGCAGTCGTCGCCAACGCAAGCGCTCACCTGGCGGCCGACACGGGAAGCTCTGGTTAGGGCGTCTCACACACGATGTCGGCGACTGGCCGCAGACGTGGTGTCCGTGCAGCCTTTGTGGCTTCACGGGCCCCGTGATCACAGAACAATGGTGATATTGACGAGATAAGACAATGAGCTCCTCAAATATACATCAAGCACCACGACGCATCTGGGAGTCGGATTAGCACGGACGTAGGGGCACTCCGTTCAAAAGATTACCTTTGTTGCCGCCGTCTTTCCGTTAAAAAAAACTTTCATGAGTTTCACGAATGCCGGTCGACATTGTGACGCCATGCATCACGTGACATACACGCCCAAAATCTTGGCAGTCCCAGGTACGTGGCTTCCTGCTGAAAGGTTGCATACGGTATAGACTGAGCGGGGTGGCTGTGAGATGCAGGGACCCTGATACAACCTGGCAGCCATTCCATCCAAACACTTTGATTTGGTGCATTATGTTTTTGGTACGACACATGCCTTCACCGACTGTCAAGGGGGTACAGTTGCCGCCGGTCTACAAATGCGGTTTGGTACTCGATCCTGTGTATGCGGCAGGAGAGCCCCCCAATGCGCTGCTATCATGCCCATCATGCCCTAATTATCATGTCCTCGCTCGTGCAGCGCCACTAATTTCACCCTATAGTAGGCATAACACTGTGAAATGTAATGAGTATGACAGTCGACTAATTGCAAGTAAATGACCGCGAAGCGCTTCCTAGATTAACCCTAGTAATGTAGTTTGCCACGATGCTTCTTAGTACATACCATGGTGTGAGCACATGCCATGCAATTGCCAATATGGAAGATTTACTGCAATTGTCTTTGTGCATCTCCCTCATTAACCAGCCACAAAAGGCAGAAAATGTTCATAATTACCAAAAATATACCCACGCTAGTCAAGCCGTATCGACGAATCAATTCGATGACGTACACTGACCAGAAGGCACCTTGGCTCAAGGTGCCATGTTTGCAAGTCCATATAAGCCTAGAAGTTCAGTCTGTGCAGTTTGCTGAGACAGAGACAGAGACAGAAATAGAGACAGAGACAGAGTCAGAGTCAGAGACAGAGACAGATACAGAGACAGAGACAGAGACAGAGACAGAGACAGAGACAGAGACAGAGACAGAGACAGATACAGAGACAGAGACAGAGCCAGAGACAGAGAGAGAGAGACAGAGACAGAGACAGAGACAGAGAGACAGAGATAGAGACATAGACAGAGATAGAGCTACAGACAAGACAGAGGCAAGACAGAGACAAGACAGAGACAAGGCAGATACAGAGACAGAGACAGAGACAGAGACAGAGACAGAGACAGAGACAGAGAGACAGAGAGACAGAGAGACAGAGAGACAGAGAGACAGAGAGACAGAGAGACGGTGAGACAGAGTGGCAGAGAGACAGAGAGACAGAGAGACAGAGAGACGGAGAGACAGAGAGACAGAGAGACAGAGAGACAGAGAGACAGAGAGACAGAGAGACAAAGAGACACAGAGACATAATTACAGAGAGGTAGAGAGACAAAGAGACAGAGTGACAGATAGACAGATAGACAGATAGACAGATAGACAGAGATACAGAGAGACAGGGAGACAGAAAGAGGTGAGAAGATGAGTCAGATGAGCTTCCATCCCCCTCCCCCTCCCCCCCCACTCTGCCCGTACCCAGCCACGGCTTGGGCTGATCCTTGTGGTTTGAGGAGAGCCACATTTGGCAGATGACCTGATGGCGGTAGAATAGTGCAGCTAATTTCGGTTAAATCGGATTGGTTTTCGCACGCGACAAGTGAAATTGGAGGCACTTTTTCCCCAATTGAGATTCTCTGCCAAACTGCCAGAACTGGAGTGCAGTATGGCCAATTGTTGAAACAAGATTTGTGTTGTTCTGGAATTTCCAGAATTCCGCGAGATTTGGTGTTTAATGCGGTGAATTATGTTGCATGAGGCGTTCAAAATAAGGCTACGTCCAAAATGTAGTGGAAAGACATGTCGTTTCATAGCTATATCATAGCGTGATGAGAAACAGTGACCAAAAACAATCTGAAAAGGACTTCCTCGCTCGCTAAAAATGTCTGCAAGAGCAGCACAGCTTGTGGATAAAGTGATGGCTCAAGTTCTTAAAACTTCCAACAAATAAGTACGGCGCCTCGTCCAAGAGGCGGCACAAGCAACCACAAAGTGACACTTAAACACAAAATGTCGGAAAACGATAAAGCTACCGGAGAGGGTAGGCCACGTGGCCTCGTGATCAGAGTGGTCGCTTCAACACCACGACTCACGTCAGATGTTTTAATGAGGAGCACATCCACTTCAACTGCATTGCCAGTTCTCGGAATAGTCGCTGCTAATCACTGACGGAGTCTACAAGACAAATTCATTGGAAACATTTGCGCAGCAGCAGTCACAGCATGGTGCACAGGTGCATCATTGGCCTTCTGGGGTTTGAGGATGGAGACGACGACATACTGCGACCATCAGCAGGGAACGGCGCGGCGGCGCACTAGACAACTTCTGGAAACTAGCCGTGGCCAGGCATTCCAATGAAGTGCCTTTCGTATGGCTTCAGTAGGATGGTGGCTCGCCCCACCCTGCGCAAAATAAGCTGAGGTGGACAGAAGACAACTTCGGTGATCCAACAATCTGCCTGGAGATGTTGGAACGAACTGTGGAACTCTAGCACTCCCCATTATTTAAGTGGGTATATTCACAACTGATTTGTGAAGCGCCTGTTGGAAAATTGGTACCTGCAGAGTGTATGCAATTATCGAACGTTTTAGGAGAAGTGTGCATGTTCACTAAGACAGGAATCACAAGAAAATGGTGCTGCGATTCCACACTTATAGCGTGTTGTGAGATCGAAACCCTCGTAGCCGATGCTGATACCGATCCAGTTCAGCACATAAGCGTTAGCATGAACCACAAGGGTGTACAAATTTAGTACCGTGTGCAGAGCATCGGGTCACCTAGCTCGCCAGACTTAACCTCTAGATACTTTTTTTCATGTGGGGTACCTGGTTAGTCTCCGAGGGACTAAAACAAAAGCGATCACCATGCAGCCATGTGTGGCGTGCAGACAGAGACGTGACGCCGCGTCGCCCGAACCACGCTGAAACGAGCCCAACTCTGTCCGCCCGGCACATTTGGAAAATATTCTCCAAAACAGAATTGACGTCAGAAAACCATCTTCATCTGATTCTAAATTATATGAACTGCTTTACCGTGTCTTTCACATGTGTCTGTATATTGTATGCGACGCATGATATACGATTTATTCGCAATGCAAGTGACATAATGTTTTTGGCCAACAATAAAGAGACATAAAGAACATATCTGCGAAGCTGATTCCTCGGAAGGCACGAAAAACTCAACCGGAATACGTTCAGCAGTTCAGAACTTGGCTGGAAGTCTACACGAAGGGGATTTACAAAATCAACACTTGGGTGTATAACCAAACAGTTGCTCACCTCTGACGCACGAGCGTCGTGATCTGGCAAACATGATCTTAAATTTTTTTCGTTTGGAAATGAAAGCAAACCAAGCAAAAGATCAAGGGATGGATTTAATTGAGCCTCTCAAGTGAATACGGGTGAATACCCGCAGTAGGCGACTGAGGCCTTGTGCGATATGTGGTTCTCTTCACTTGCTGTACAGTGTCTGGGTATTTTTAATGGGACGGTATTTTTCCACCAAATTTTATGGAAATTTGCATGAAGTTTTATTGACATTTGAGAAACACAAAAACACGTTACTTTTGACACAAAACGCCTGAGGGCATGCAAAATCAAGATGGCCGCCTTCATAGCATTGCGAATTTAGCCTTTAGTTGTTGCAGGATACCTAAAAAAGTAATGAATCTTTTAGGCTGAAATTAATGCTGGATATTTAGAACTACTTTTTCTAGGTCTGAAACCTAAATATCTTGCTTTTTTGACCTAAAATACAATTGACAGACAAATTTCTTCACATATTGTACTAAATATGTACGTCGGAGATCCTTTGCCACTTTTAAATACATTTAATGAGTGGCCAATGAATAATATTATACATTTTGGAGGTTTGAAACCTAGCATAAATATTTAGCAACATATTTGGAACGTTTTGCGGTGATCAGCCCGAAACTTTTCACATGAGGTGAAAAACAATCGTATCAAAAACCAGAAAAAAACGTAATGAGAAAATGGAAATTTAACATTTGAACATGCAGCAGAAGTTCATTGATAAATCCTTACTTGTCAAAAGCATCCTATAATGTTTTTCTGCTTCATTTCCTCTCCTGTTTTTTTCAGGGAACTTCCTGCCACATTTTTCATTGCACTCGGTCAGAATATTTCTGTCATGCCTGAAAACTCGCAGGAGGAGGCATGTTCAGACAAGTAAGCAAAGCCTCCGCAGCAGCCCTCTTTTTGCCTATGGCCAGGATTCCCTGAGTGAGCCTGCCATTAACTTCATACCCACCCTGGTGAATCTTTTTGGACGTCTCCAGGATCTTGCTGTATCCACAGAGGCACTTGTAGCCCAGGGAGGATTGACTTCCCCGCTGAACCTCAGATACACATTTCAGGTTAGGCTCCTGGCACTCTGGACAGCATAGATTTTCAATGAAAGCACTGAGCATGCCCACATTCACGAAACGAAATCCTGTGATTTTTATCTCCACTTCAAAGGAGCTCTTCAAAACTTCACTACTGATTTTACGGCCAGACGCAGAAGCATTGAGGTCAATTTCAGTTGCGCCACGATAGCTTTTACAGCTTTTACGGCATCCACAGCCTCTGCCGACGGCTCTAGTTTGCATTTCTTAGTTACATGCTGATTGCTTTGAAATTTCCGCCTCTTTACTCCCTTATACCTGCCCATTTTCTGCGAATCTCACCACGTATGAACCTCCAAAGTTCGCTGTCACCACTCGGACGCCCGATACCACTCAAAGATGTAAACAAACTCGCAATGCCGCACGATCTGGGATTGTCACGTAACGCGGCATCTGATTGGCTCTACATGGCAGCAGGGGAATCCAACAGCCAATGAAAAGCGATGTAACAAATTTTACTGACCTTAGAACTGAATCGATCTGGCGTTGAAAAAATATATCGATTGGTGGTTGAATTGTGGAAATCCGTCCATACATATCGCTTCTATCGGTTAAAAAGTAATCTCGGCGGCGCAGGCAATAATGCAAGGTGCGGAAAAATACATTTTATAGGTAGGAATATCCATCAATACATAAAATCGTGGTTCCTTACCTGAAAGAGCATGCTTTAATGCATCAGAAAATATAAATATCCAAAAATGGTCAATCTAACCCAAAATCGATGAGAAAGGGGTGAACCCTCCCCTTAAACCGGACGGTGAACTGTGGGACAATTCGTCACTGGGCAGCACTCCCAGGGCATTCCCTCATTTGTTGGGGAACTCTGGGACAATTATTCACCGGGCAGCGAACCCCGATATAGTCCCTCACAGGACAGTGGACTCTGGTACAGTTCCTCAAGGGGCAGCACTCCTCAGGCCACTCTCCCATTTGATGGGGAACCCCAGGACAATTACTCACCCGTCAGTGGTTTCTGAGACAGTCCCTCGCCGGACAGTGAGCACTGGTACAGTCCCTCAACGGGTAGTGGTCCCAAGAGCGCTCCTCACTGGACAATGGTCACCATGAAGCGGTCTCATACGAGGCAATGAACTTCAGGGAACTGAGGGAAACTTCAGGGAATGACATCAGGGACTGATCACTCAGGCTGAACTTCAATGAACTTCAGGGAACTGACAATTACTCTGACCACTCAGGCAATTAACTGAGGGAAGTCGCTCATTGGCCATCACATCCCGATCCATACCCTGCCCGAACAATGGACCTCGTGGCCGGCCTTTACCGGACAGTCGACTCCACGACAACTGGGCGCCTGTAGCCTGATGACGGACTGCACGCTCACGACTGGCGTGGCAACCTGCGCAGGTCGCAAAAGGTCGGCCAGTCTGGCCAGCCAGCAGCGCAGCCACCAGCAGCCCAAGAGAGTGCGCGCCTCCTGGCCTTGAGCCGACTCGGGCCCAGACGTGTGCAGCTGGAGTGTGGCGGAACCCACTCGGCTCGTCACCTGGCGGGTACAAGGGCGGGTCAGACATGACAGGCGGATAGGTTGGTCAGGCATGACAGGCGGACGGGCTGGTCAGGCATGAAAGGCGGACGGGTGGGTCAGACGTGACAAGTGAACGGGCTGGTGAAACGCGGACATTCTGTGAAATTCTAGATCTTGAATGTTCTGAAACATAAGTTAGATCGGAGGGTGAAATTTCTTTCTTCAGGGAAAGCGGGATTTTTTTTTACTGCGATCTGGAGTTCGCGGTTTGATACTGACATATCTCTTTAGGAATGGACATACATTCAGGTATGAGCATTATTCAAATTATAATATGTCAAGAAATGAGCCAGACAACATTTCGCGAAGCTAAGCCGTTTCGTCAGAGAACGTAATCGTTAGTTACCACGGAAACACACGAATAGTGACCTGCAATGATTCGTCTCCCTGGAAAGCGCTTGGCACGACTATCGGCAATGAGATGGCCAAAACCTGATGGCCATAATGCATTTTGTGAATGGATTGTAAAATTCCTCCACTGAAGAACAAGGTTGCATAAATGTGAACAGTTTTAGTATAAAAAAGTGGTTGTTTCCAATGGCATCATCACCTGCGCAAGCAAGTCTAAGTCAAATACTACTAGTCATCTACAAGTATGACAAAGCAACTAACTTCGGGGCCTCTTCATTTGCGCACTTTGTTAACCACGTATCGATGCAGATTGATGGTATGTACCTCCGGCATGTTGGATGTGGCACATGGAGGGGCTGAGCCATGACTTTCAGGTAACATTGATAAATCCAACAACCATAAATAAAGTTTTCGGGGGCGTAGTAGCTGGCATTGGTCACAGTTTGCTGTGATTCAGACGACAACTTCGGTTCGGACAAAATCTCCCCACCTCCCGCTTGAGAGGAAGCCATTTGTTCGTCGTTTGCAACAACGTCAATGCGACACAATTTGCAAGCCTATTTTGTGAGCGGCAAATCTCAACATTCCTTGGTCTCTGATAACGATCAGGGGACAGCGCTGCCTCCTGCAAGCTGCCCCGGCAACCGTAGTACATGTGCTGAAGTGTAACACGACATAATGCATCGTTTGTGCGTAACGATTATGCACATACGTATCAGTTCACATCAGCTTGATCAAACCCACATGAATCTGATTATCTAACCTTTGCTACAAAACACTGCGGTTATCAGACAAGGCATGCTTCAGGTCGCAAGCCGACCCTTCCGCCTAATCTACTTACGTCGGCCAGCACGATGATGAGAACTGCCGTCCACACGTTCGGCGCGTGCATCACGATAGGGTGGTGCGTCACAGATCGTGCCGAAGTCGCGAAACAGCGGTTCTTCGCCGATCGTGTCGAGGTCACGAGGCA
Organism: Imbricaverruca yamaguchii; assembly: GCA_034440575.1. NCBI lineage: Eukaryota > Metazoa > Arthropoda > Thecostraca > Neoverrucidae > Imbricaverruca > Imbricaverruca yamaguchii. The sequence goes on from JAOTOL010001662.1 coordinate 5,148,974, forward strand.
GTCTTGCGTCACGAGCCGAATCGGATCAACCGTAGTCACCGAGTGACCTGCCAGTTCTGAACGCCGACGATGCCCCCCCCCCGCGCGTCCGCGCACTGGGCCGGTCGCGAGACTTTCGCCGTCCGACTGGTGGCACTGCTTCCGTCGTGGCGACCTACCCGGACCGGCAGCCTGCACCACCATCACAGACGATGCCTACCCGAACTGAGAATCTGCAGCGCAGTCACAGACGATACTCCCCGGAGCGGCGACCTGCACCGCCATCCCAGACGATGGGAGGCGACCTGCACCGCCATCCCAGACGATGGGGAGGCGACCTGCACCGCCATCCCAGACGATGGGGAGGCGACCTGCACCGCCATCCCAGACGATGGGGAGGCGACCTGCACCGCCATCCCAGACGATGGGGAGGCGAACTGCACCGCCATCCCAGACGATGGGGAGGCGACCTGCACCGCCATCCCAGACGATGGGGAGGCGACCTGCACCGCCATCCCAGACGATGGGGAGGCGACCTGCACCACCATCACAGACGATGGGGAGGCGACCTGCACCGCCATCCCAGACGATGGGGAGGCGACCTGCACCGCCATCCCAGACGATGGGGAGGCGACCTGCACCGCCATCCCAGACGATGGGGAGGCGACCTGCACCGCCATCCCAGACGATGGGGAGGCGACCTGCACCGCCATCCCAGACGATGGGGAGGCGACCTGCACCGCCATCCCAGACGATGGGGAGGCGACCTGCACCGCCATCCCAGACGATGGGGAGGCGACCTGCACCGCCATCCCAGACGATGGGGAGGCGACCTGCACCGCCATCCCAGACGATGGGGAGGCGACCTGCACCGCCATCCCAGACGATGGGGAGGCGACCTGCACCGCCATCCCAGACGATGGGGAGGCGACCTGCACCGCCATCCCAGACGATGGGGAGGCGACCTGCACCGCCATCCCAGACGATGGGGAGGCGACCTGCACCACCATCACAGACTACGTAGTGAGCGGCGAGTGAGACTACGGAGCGGGACAGGTTGGCCACTTCCGGATTATATTTGGCGTGTGTGTGCCACGCCACTCATTGGGACCCCGTGACACATCCAACACATCGTGCAGCGTCGGGCAGATCGATCGCTTACGAAGAGTCCTCGGGAGCATTATCGCTCTGAAAGCTCTCCTGCACATGTACACCGCGCCCAACCGGACAGCTTAATGTAATATAGGGGAAAAAATTATTCACGTTGACAAAGAAAACCCGTTCCACATGAAGCCCACATCGCTCAAGTGATATATAGCTTGTTTGTTCTGACAACGTGCAATCAGCCTGAAGATCAAAGGTCGTCTGAAGCGGTCACGTTCTGTTTCGTGAACGGTTGCGCTCATAAGTGGTCCAGAATCACATTTTTCGGCGGATTGCATATTAGCACACCTGCTTTGTCCGTGACCGAGGGGTCCACCATGAGCTTTGTCCGTGACCGAGGGTTCCACCATGAGCTTTGCCCATGGCCGAGGGCTCCACTATGAGCTTTGTCTGTCACCGAGAGCTTCACAAGAAGCTTTGTTTGTGACCGATGGCTCCACCAGGAGCTTTCGGTCGAAGGAAACTGCTGATATGCAGAAAAAAAATCCTAGTATAATAACATGAAGCAACGAAAGACATCTTCAACAGAAAGGCAGTTTTTGGCCAACTTGCGACGATATGATCGCAATAGATAGCTTGAGATAAACTGGCATGATAACTCAGCCCGCTTACATCACCTGGTGCCATCTTACAGCTAGTTTTGGTCTAGCACCTGCTTTATCGTACCTATTACAATAAGATGCGAAATGTATCATGACTATTTGAGTGCACCAAAAAGCAACTCATCACACTTACGAAGTTCAAGATGCAATTAACTGGGGCTTGCTCGTAATCCGCTCAATAAGGTCTTCCACTTCTTAAATTATACTTCCCAATATAACGCCATTGAACCTTGCCCGAGGTGTCGGGCATGTTTTCCGAACTGTCAGATGTATTTCCTCTGGAACGAATCGTCCTATTAAACAAATAAAAGTATCATTTAGGTAAAGTTGGCGACGAACGAATGAAACACCAGTCAGCATATTTTACCAACACAAGCTCGTAGGCTACTAATGGACTGATAACTGCATAATTAGCCAGCATAACCAGTTCGGCGCTGAAACGTCGTAGCGGGAAAGTAGGTTATATTCAACATTTTAGCACCCGGTTTGGCAACCATTTGCGAAGTTACGTTGCTCGTTGTAGAGCTGAATGGTTCGATGCCTATCATTTCAGGATACAGGAATCACCTCAGAATACTGATCTGACATTGACGATTTGGCGTTCCTCCGCAGTACATGCATAGCTATTATGCTAGCTGTGTTGCAATAGGCATACCCATTACAGTCGTATTTAGGCTCTCCCTTCCTAGAAGGTGGCACTAAAAAAAAACAAAGGAAGAGAACATGTGCAGAGCAAAGCGGGGTTGCGGGTAAAATGAGATTTCGCAAGTTCTCATTTATTAGCGTTGCGACCTGGAGTGGTTCTTGGTAATCATTATCCCATTTGCCGTTGTTTTCTAGTGTAGCGAGACGACCGAGCGAGCATGAAGTGAGCTAGCGAACATTTCGAGTAATTAGCATGGTCAGATGTTGCTTCGACATCCAGGATTTTATGCTTGGAAGAATGTGAGTCGTATATTTCTTTCAGACTGATATTACACTGGACGCTTCTCCATTATTCTGCCATGTCGCAACATAGCTATAGCATAGCAAACCAGGTAGCTATATGAAGTGTTAGTTTTTCGACACAAGCTCGATTTTTGACATCTGTTGCAGCCTTACCATCAGATGCCGATGTCAGCAGATGCCAGCAGATGCTCCCACCCACGTCCTTTACTTGAGTGATGAATAAAATCGAAAGACTCGTTGCCTTCAATAGGCTGGCACTGAATACCATGCATGTAGCTTTGTATGTTGGGAGGGCACTTACACCCCCCCCCCACCCTACCATGTTGGTTGTCCGCCCCTCCCTAACAATTTAAACTTAAACACTCAACTGACCAAATGTGGTATGGCTGCCCAAATCCATTTAGGCTCACCCAATGCCTTCATGCGTTGTGCCCTCTCAACAGTTTAGAGTAACCTACATCAATGCCGAATGCATTCTATGGCATTGAATGGAAAATGGGTAGTGTGTGGTCGGTCTGAAACCACGCCATAACGGCCAGGAAATAAAACTCAGTAGAACAGTTGTGAATCGTCGCCTCCCTTCTTCCCCAGTACTTCCAGGAGCATAAACACCTATGGCCTTGCTTCTAGAGGCGGCAGAGAAACTTGAACTGACCTTGATATCTTGATGATATCTTGTATCATGGTATGTCATATATGCTCACAAGATTGCTCAAGTTGAAAGAAAAGGTAGGCCAATTTCGGCTCGCTTCGTCGTCTCCCATTTCAGCCGATTACTCGCGAAAACCTGACGGACGAGCGGTCCACCTAACCGGCTACAGCATGCGCCGATGTGGATGACAGGAGATGATCTCAGTGGTGCCGCATGCTAGGCATGCGGCAACTCTATAGGTGACAGCTAATAGTGGAACCGGAAGGTTAATGGGCTTACCAAAGCAACACAAACGACTTTCAAACATGCTGACAGCGCACTCCCGGACACGGGAGAAATGGCCACTTTCAATTGGCCATGCATGCCCCTTCATAGACATTCATCTATGCATCAGCATTCCCCTCATGGGCATGTTTGAATAGCCTAGCGAATCAGAAATGTGACATGAGAGGCAGGCGTGGCAGTGACTGGTCCGTGATCCCACCGCTGGGAGCAATGACACGCCTTTCATTACAGGCGCACCTCATCGCCGTTTGCTTTCTAGACTTTGCTATGCGCGATTTCACCGTTTTTGTGATCTTGAACCTATATGATCAATATAAATGTGTCATGCTTGAGTGACGACAGAGCGCCATCCTGTTAAAATTTTGATGGCTGTTGGTACCTGCTAGTGATTGATAGTGAGTACATTCCTTACATGACTGATTACTTCTGATACTGAATGATAGTTGTTGATAGCATCCTGCTATGCATGTCCCGGTAGGCATCGATCGAAGCCTCGCATAAAAGACTCGCATACACTCTTAACAAGAACGTTTATTTACAACATTCGACTTTGCACCATTATACGCCGCACATGTATAAAAAGTTGTCAGACAGTGGCCGTGGGCGGCAACGAGAGCCCGGGCGCACAGTGGGACAGCGCCGCCGACCGGCAGCCAAACGGAGCGCACGGTTACTGTGGGTAGCGTTAGTGAAGGGTGTGCCTACCTTTCCCCAGTGTCTGAGATCGGTCAGGGGCCTCGCACCCCGGACTATCGACTTGGCACGTGACACTGCTGCGTGGACGTCTGTCGGGCAGCGGCTCCACCGGACGGCCGACCCCACCGGACGGCCGACCCCACCGGATGGCCGACCCCACCGGACGGCCGACCCCACCGGACGGCCGACCCCACCGGACGGCCGACCCCACCGGGCGGCCGACCCCACCGGACGGCCGACCCCACCGGACGGCCGACTCCACCGGACGGCCGACCCCACCGGACGGCCGACCCCACCGGACGGCCGACTCCACCGAACGGCACCCGATCTGGACATGTTCGCTGTCCACTGTCCACTGTCGGCTGCACCCACGGGATGCACGCGCTATGTACAAGACGAAAACGGAGGGAGTGGCACGGATACCGGCCAGACGCTCGCCCCGCTAGTGAGTGGTGAGCGGGTGCGACGCGGTCTCGACTGCAACGATGTCGAGACAGCACTGACATCTGTAACCGGTCTGCACCAAGAAGGCCGTGCCTCGTGAAGATGCTTTGTGCATGGGCAGCGATATGTAGCTGTTAGTCCCCCAGTCCAGGAGATTAACTATAGTAGAGTCGACACTCGAATGCACTTCATTCATTCCATTCGTTCTGTTCACGCATGGTTCTGGAATCGCGTTTCCAGGCGGTTGGCATGAACAAATCCTACTAAGTACATATTATGCGCACGCAAGAACACTCACACGCACACACACGCACATCCCCACCCTCCCCACGCCTAACAGACACATATAGAAGCACGCCCACACGGGGCATGCCATAGCATTTTAAGTCAACCAACAGCCATGCTCGCGACACACGCATCGCTTTGTGATGCCATAAACACACCACGTAAACGTTTCGATGTCACCCGCCGCTCTTCTACGGTCGCGAGTCTGATTTCAGTGCTAGCTTTGAGCAGGCGGAACTACTATCACAATGACTGGCCCGCCGTGCGAACCGGTTGCGGCCTTCCGCCTAGATATCACAGTGAGGTGGACCGGTCGGGGCTCGCGCCCCGGGGCCAGCTCACACTGTGACTCTCTGGACTGGACGGACGGGTGGGTCGACCTGTTCGGGCACGTCAGGCGTGCGTGTGCAACTCCCGTGCCCCCTTGCCCTCGCCTCTCGCCGACTCTGTCGACCCGGCCCGCCGGATACCGCTGTTCTGCTGCCATCTGGCGATCGGCGCTCACACTATAATTTCCCGTATCACCCGACGGTTTCTGGAGTTTGGCGTCGAGTAGCCGCTCTCCAGCGATTCGTCGAAGGAGATTTGCGGCTTGTTGTCCACCTCCTGGCCAGCGTACGGGTCCGGCAAGCCGGAGACATCGCGGTACGCGCCGTCTGCCAATTGGACGCAGCTTGTTACACATTGTCAACGCATTTGGAGATCCTGGAGCTCTGGCATGGAAATAGGTGCCTCCGGGTATGGCTGACGCGACTTGAAGTGTCTTGCCGCCACTATGTTGGGCTTCATTTTGTTATCGCCTTGAAGCGCTAGCACAGGCACGGCTCGATATAAACATTGCCGGTCTACGACGTGACGAATTACGCAAACAAAATGTAGATGGCAAACCGTACGGAATAGATGAGGACACGTCAGTCTCGTGAAATCGCACGTGAAGGAGCAAGAAGGTTAGAATCACTTGACTATTAGTTAAAGTTGCTGCATAAAACTACCATAAAAGACTTTCACTCCAGGCACAATTAAATCCAATCAGAGTTATGAAAGAAAATACACTGAGCATGCAATTAATGGCACTGATCATTACACACGTAATTGGTATCAATGGCAGTTGCATTATCGGTCAGGACATATTTCATACTTATCGGGTACCCTTTAGCCCTTGACGATTGAATGCTGCGTTTTTCCAGCGATGCATTTATCAGCATACAATAAAAAAGAAGCTGAGCTTCTAACAAATAAATTGATATCCGCTGAAGTTGATCTGATATAACCAACGTTCTTTGCCCCACAAAATTAGTTTTACTCCTCCAATGATGAACTATGTAAATTGCAGGACACCCCGACTGCTTCAGCATTACGTTCATGAGCACCGACGAGGCTGGTATCAGCTGTCCTGCTGCCGTCACCAGTGAGCAACACTGCGGACTGCGCGCGTGACCGAGGCCCGCAGCCTTTCCACGACAACAGTCAGACCTCTCCGCCAGATATTCTGATGTCTCTGCTGGCGGCCGTACCTGCGTGATGAGGCCGCGGCGTACGGCTGCCCGCCGCGCCGTATGGATCCGCCTCGTACGGACGACCGTACTCGTCCTGCGCCGGGTACGCCGCGTCCGCCGGGTACGGCTGCTGCTGCTGCTGTGGCGGGTAGTGGCCGTAGTCGCCGTAGCCCCCGTGCAGCGGCTGGTCGGGCAGGTAGTTGGCCTGGGCCGGGTCATAGTTGTTCGGGTCGTAGGCGAACGGGCGGCCCTCCGGGTGCCCGTAGGACCTGGTGTCCGGGTTGCCGTAGGACCGGGTGTCCGGGTTGCCGTACGACCGGTTGTCTGGATTGCCGTAGGACCTGGTGTCCGGGTTGCCGTAGGACCTGTTGTCCGGGTTGCCGTATGAGCGGTTGTCCCCGCCGCCGCCGGCACCACCACCACCGGCACCACCACCACCGGCACCAGCGCCGGCACCACCTCCGCCGCCGCCGCCTGCCTTCACCTGCCACAGCGAGTCCTGCGAGTTGACAGAGCCGCCGTTGTTGGAGTTGGAGTAGCTGTTCTCCATGTAGGCCAGGTTGATGGCACCGTTGGGCGGCTGCTGGCCGGAGGCGGGGCCGTGATCGGTAGCCACACCATGCTCGTAGCCGGGCCGGCTACCGTAGATGACCTTGTTCGGGTCCTGGTTGAGTTGGCCCAGATGGGTGGAGTCGGCGCCGGGCTTGGCGTCGGGCCCACCACCCGGAGGGTAGTACGCCGGCAGTTTCTGACGGCCGCTGCACGACAGAGTAGCACGCTTAGTGACCACGCAGACAGAGCAGTACTGCGCACTACATTGCTCTGGATGTTTAGATATCCAGGACTGTTCTACAAATGAAAGAAATGGCTAATTGGAGAAATGGCAGCGAAACATGAAACCAAAACAACGGTATATACTTCGACACAGGGTGACACACGTAACATTTATGACATGATTACATGACATGGTGATATTAAATGATTATGCAATATGATTGCATAGCATAGTATGAGCCCATTGGCATGCATGAAGAGGAAAGAGGCAGAGCTTTCTATGTTTCGCGCGCCAAGGTCAAAGCACGCATTTCAACAAACATATGCACATAGTCATCCGCCTACTCATGGATGACTCAACATAATCTAACCTACACATCATTTTTATGTGAGTGGCCACGGTCAGCTCAGCCACTTACTAAGCGTCGTCGTTGAAGTTCTTGTTGGTCTTCTTGGCTGCCTTGTTTCGGCGGCAACAGCAGACCAGGACGGGCACCAGCATGGCCAGCAGGGCGATCACCACCACCACGATAATGATGATGGCTGTCAGCGATATTCCATCGGCCGGGGCCAGCATTGAGCCGGCCGGAGCTGGGGGCAGCAGGCCGAGTCTCAGCCTCCAGTCTCGGCTCTAGTCTACCGATTATCCGCCAGACGTCGCGGCTGATGGCGGATGTTCTCGGGAGACAATGCGTCTCCCATTGAGCGACAATGCGCATTCTCGAGTACACGGTGCCTCACTTATTTCAACCCTGCCATGTCACTCGCCAACGTCCTTCACTAGCTTTACTATAATCCTACCTATCACTAGAGCGTAGCACATATTTCATTATCTGCGCGGATTTGAGATTTGATTGAGATTCAGAATGAATATAATGACAATTCTTTCGAAATCGAGTTCCGAACTTCAGTGATTGCCCTGGGCTAACTTTGGGATAGGCTGGTGAGCAGCAACACGTTAAGAAGCAAAGCCAAGCGAATATGCCTTCGCTTTGCGAATATTTTTGTTCGTTATTGGAAGTATAGTTTCGAATGTGACGTATGTCATTTGATTGGGCAGGTTGTGTAATTCAGTTACTGAGGTTTTCGGGCGCATAAATTGGATTTCTTATAGAGCGGTCAAAATAAACATATTCAAACCGTGCCCATAATATCCTAACTACAAGCCAGGGTGGTTGCATGCATGATGCGTACGGAACTCATGTTTCATAATGAACGCACAGTGTCATGCACATTGACATGTTCTACACATCACCCTGCCCCTGCACGTGTCACGTCTGTTGGTGCCGACCGCACAGCCCGGCTGCTCACCATGTTCGGCCAGGACGGGCGCTCCGCACACGGTGGTGTTGCCCCGCAGACAGAGGCGCACGCGCACGTCGGTCACGTCGCCGAGCGCCGCCGCCACCTCGGTCACGCCCAGGTTGTTGCTGATTGGCACCTGCTGGCCGGTCGGTCGCCAGTCGGCGTCCTCAGACCTGCGACAGAGTCAATAATGTCAGTGGGGTTCGGTTCGACATCGCGTTTACTTCACAGAGGCGATCATTAGGGAGCGATAGCAGGCATTTTATTGGACTTCCCCACGCTGTTAGTTTTTGGGCTTTAGAGCGCATCGATCATGTTGATCATATTGGCCTTTGGGGCTCATCGACCATATAGCCCCCACGTTGTTGATAGTCGCACAGTCGGTATGTCTGGCCGACAGTAAGGCTCAACTGACCCGAGGCCATGACCGGCACTGACCTGACGTCAGGACCGCCTGACCCGACCCGAACCGACACCGCCACGTGACGCGCAGAACTCGCCAGACGTCGCCGCAGGCTCTGACCTCTGATCCGACACCGTCCACTGACCTGACGTCGAGCATGCCGACCACGTCGATGGCCGAGCCAACCACGTGAAAGTTGACCTGACGCGACTGGCGCTCGAACTTGGCGCTCTGGGGCAGCGGCAGCTGGCCGACGTCCAGCAGCGTGGTGAACTGCGTCTGCTGCGAGTACTCCGAGTCGCCCTTGTCGTTGTTGGCTTGAATCTGTGGGACGTGGCGCGTCAGAGCGACCCGATCTGACTTGAGGTGCGGGTACCGACTATCGCTGTCGACCTCAGTCTCGGAATCGCTGAGGTAGCTCACGGACGTTGGAGTTTCTGTATTCCTATGCTGCATTGAATACATGTGAAATCAGACATTGATTTCACAGACGAGCATGGAACGTTAACGTAACGCAGCGTACCCAAGAGATAACGCAGCTTGCTCTCTTCCCCTGCATCCTCGTGGCATCCCGCAATGGAGTCAATCCTGTCAGTCCTGTCAATCCTGCCAATCCTGTCAATCCTGTCCGCAATGGACGTGTCTGAGAAGTGGCACCTAAAGGTACAGCGACGAAGGTACAACATGTCTGAGAAGTGGCACTAGCTGGAGCTACAGCAATCTTGGAATGTCACACGTGGTGTTCACACTGACGGGGTGGGTGGAGTTAGCGATGTCGTCATACAGCACGTCGCACCAGCACCGATGTGGAGGGTGAAGTTAGTGACGTCAGTATGGTGTATGTGTTGCTCACCCGGACGCGGTAGGTGGTGCGATGCTGCAGTGACGTCACGTTGCACGGCCGGCGCGTCTGACAGTCGAAGGCGCGCTCGTTGCCACGCTCGCCGAGCAGCGACAGGTGGTGCAGCAGGCCGCTGAAGCCGCCGTCGAAGCCGGGCGTCCAGTCGAGCAACGCCCAGTCGGTGCCCAGCTCGACCGCGTGCACGTCGGTGGGCGGCTCAGGCCGACTCTTGGCCTGCAGGCGCAGCGACGTGCTGTGCTCGCCTTCCTCGTTCTGGGCGTGGCAGACGTACTCGCCGTAGTCCTCGGGCCGTACGCGAGCCAGCCGCAGCGTCGACTGGTGCACGTCGTTGCCCAGTTCGGTGGCGTTGACGCCGTAGAAGCCGGTCGGGTCGGCGGCCAGCGGCGCGCCCTGACGCGACCAGCGGAACGTCGGTGCCGGGTAGGCCTGCATCTGGCACGCCACCACCGCCGGCTCGCCCTCGTCGAACGCCACCTTGTTGTACTGGTGGTACACAATCGGCGCATCTGGTGACAGGCGGGCGGGACGCCGTCAGAGTCGGTACAGCCTTCAGTTGGTTATTTTGGTTTAGGGGAGTGTCGACTACGATGGTCATACTGCGCCCATTGGTGGAGCCGTCACGGAACACGATGAGGCGCGAGGCGATGGAGTGTTGGACACGTGGGAGGTGAGTGTTGGGTGCGGTGGGAGGGTGGTGGGTGTGGCGTGGCGGCAGAGTGGGGCGGAGTAGGAGGGAGTAGTTGCGGGTAGGAGGTTGGTGTGCATTGAGGTGGAAATGTGAGTGTGGCAGTTGGTTGTAGGTGGTGGTGGTGGTGGTAGTGGGTGTTTGGGTGAAATGAGGATGTAGTGTGAGGGTGCGATGTGAGGGTGGGGTGTGAGGATGGAGTGTGAAGGTGGGGTGTGAGGATGGGGTGTGAAGGTGGGGTGTGAGGGTGGGGTGTGTGAGTAGGGTGTGAGGGTGGGGTGTGAGGGTGGGTTAGTTATTAGGGCTTTAGGGCGCATCGACTACATTGGTCATGTAGCGCCCATGTGTGAGGGTGGGGTGTGAGGGTCGGGTGTGAGGGTAGGGTGTGAAGGTGGGGTGTGAGGGTCGGGTGTGAGGGTAGGGTGTGAGGGTCGGGTGTAAGGGTAGGGTGTGAGGGTGTGTGAGGGTCGGGTGTAAGGGTAGGGTGTGAGGGTAGGGTGTGAAGGTGGGGTGTGAAGGGTCGGGTGTGAGGGTGGGGCGTGAGGGTGGGGCGTGAGGGTCGGGTGTGGTGGTGAGATGTGAGGGTCGCGGCAGTGGTGTGTGACGGTCAGGTAACAGTGGTAGTACCGGAGATGGTGGGGAAGGGTGGACAGGTGTCAGTTCTCAACATTCCAGTGTAACATCGACACAGACACGTTGAAAACACCGCGCGACGGCATTGCTGCAATCTGATAAACCGCAAAAAGTAGGTCTTGGAAGCTCGGACCGCAGACTCGCCACCACGTCACACTAACCTCAGACAAGGCAAGGCATGCTAGTAAATCGTGCGAACAATTAATGTATAAAAACGACGGCGACACGCTAAGCCATTTGATGGCATTCATAATGATGCATCCCATCGGTGGGCTTTGGCTTGCTTTGTTGTGGCAATGACCGTGTGCAAGGGCATCAAACAGCGTACACTAACAATAGGATAGCTAAGCAGCCGAACACACCACCCGCCCAGAGGCGTCATACTCCTCTATTGCCGTCCTCCGACACCAACACGTTCCAGCGATCAGCCGTGCCAAACTGGCACGTTAACATACCATTACTGCTTGCAAGTCCGAAAGTGTAAGACCGACACGAAAATCATCCCGGATGTCAGCATTCAAATAGCCTGCATTTGAAACCCAGAATGAGAAGTCGGGGCTAGCGGACCACCGAGGGCACGTCGTTATGGCCAGCGACAGCAGAGATCAGCCGCCTGATCTCACACTCACGTCTGATTCTGAGCAGCATCGTCGACTCGGCAGTGCCGGCGTCGTTCTGGAAGCGGCACGTGTAGTTGCCGCGGTCGGCGGGCGTCAGACGGTCAGACTCGCGCGCGCGGCCGCGGAAGCGCAGCCGGCTGCGCACGGTGAACGCCAGGTCGTTGAGTTCCGACTCGTCGATGGTGACGTCGTACATACCGTCAGCCGTGCCGACCTCGACGCCGTCCTTGAGCCAGGCGACCGACGGCTTGGGCCGGCCCTCGGCACTGCAGGCCGCCTCGAAGGCGGCGGTGGCGGCCGGTCGCGTCTCCTCGGCTGGCATGCGCGTACCGAACTCTGGCGCGCGGAACACGCGTACCTCGACGGTGGCGGCGCTGCCGGCGCCCAGCTCGTTCTCCGGTTGGCACGTGTAGCGGCCGGCGTGACGCGTCTGCACGTGGTCGATGGTGAAGTTGGCGCCGAAGCCGAGCGGCGGCGCGTCGGCGCGTCCTGCGCGGCTCCAGCGGTACTTGGGCGTCGGGTGGCCGGGCGGCCGCGCGCCGCACGTCAGCGTCAGCGAGCCGCCCTCCACGCCGACCGGAGCCGCCGGCGTGATGAACGCGCGGCCGGGCGCGTGCCGGATCAGGATGCTGGTGGTGGCGTTGCCGACGCGCCGCTCGGCCTCCGGCATGCCGACGCTGCGCACGTGGTTGACGGCCACGCACATGTAGCGGCCATTGTCGGCGGCCGTGACGCGGCTGAGGCGCAACGTGGCCCCCGCCGCGTGGAAGTCGGGCTCGCCCTCGCGCCGCCAAAACACCTCGTCGGCCGATGGGTTGGCGTCCACCTCGCAGACCACCTGCACGCTGCCGCCGTCCGGCACCTCGCGCTCGCGCTCGACGCTGACGCGCGGCGCAAACAGCACGTCCAGCCGCAGCTCGGCCTTCCTCTCGGACACCGCGTTGCGTGCGCTGCACGTGTACACGCCCGCGTCATCGCGACCCACAGCGTCGATGCTGAGCGCCTGGTTGGTGCCGACGAACGCGTTGTTGCGGATCCAGCGCACGTTGGCGACCGCCGGCTTGGCGTCCACGGTACACTGCAGTCGCGCCGACCGGCCCAGCTCCACCTGCAGCGGGTTGTCGGGGCCGACCGTGATGCGCGGGTAGTCTGCCGGGAGTAGGGCACGGTCACACAAGGCTGCGGCGACTCGGCAACACAACGGCTGCACGGCGTGCTACACCGGCTGCACGGCGGTGCTACACCGGCTGCATGGCGGTGTTACTGCGCTGCGTCCCCTAGTGTGTGAGGAAGTCAGAACGATTAGTGTTACAAGGTGGTGGTGTGATGGGATGGCTATGAAGACGTCAAAGCTTAGCAGTTTTGTATGTTAGTAGTGTGGCGAGGTGTGATGGATGGGTAGGAAGATGTCAGAGCTGTTAGTGCTCCATGGTGGTAGTGTGGCGAGGTGTGATGGATGGCTAGGAAGACGACAGCTGTTATTGTTACATGGCGGTGGTGTGGTGAGGTATGCTGGGATGGGTAAGAAGACACCAGAGCCGTTGGATGGATGCTGACAGGTGTCAATTGATCAGTCATTAGCAGCAACAAATGTATCTTTCTTTTCATTAATTGCCAGTGTCTTGACTGAAACTTGATTACCACTTCACAAAATGCATACCTTTCAACCGGCACTTTTTAAAAAGTATCTACGGAACTAGAAACCACAGCCAGTGACCATGCAGGCCAGCCACACTGATTATGGTGAAGAAACCAGAAACAATCAAAGTTGGGTAGCGTGCAGAGCTGGCACACAATAGAGTTCTTGCGCCCGGCACAACCAACACTTGACCCGGCACGGTTCAAGTGAAGCTAAGATCGTGAACTTCGTGCTTGCTGTGTGCCCACTTGTCTGTGAAGTTGTGGCAGGCACTCCTGCGTATGTATTCGCATGCAAAGCACGTTTCTATGCGCACATAAAATAAATATTCACCTAGCCATCAGTTATCACCCTTCTATGCACGACTGCCTCGTCGCCTGCCGAACCGCCGCCCCGATTGCGGGCTAGCGAATGCATGCCTACGTGACAAAGCACCTCTCCGCAGCTCTAACACCCATTCTGCCCGTCCAAAGGTGTGCTTTGTGTGTCTGCGCGGCAAAAACGCTAAGTGCCGGTCTCGGTGGCTGCGCCCCCTTTGTGGCCGGCCGTCCGGCGTTTGTCGGCGTCATCCTCATTAATTAGTCGGTTCCGACAGCCGGCTCGTCGCGGCTTTGTGACCTACAAACGGCCATCTCGCGGCGTCATCGGCACACGGAACAGTGACGTCACCTGGTCGTGTTGGGCGAGAGTGCCCGAGCCGCGCTAGCTCGTGTCGCGGCCGTAGCCCAGCCGGCGCACGTGAATAATGCGGTGGCCGCAGCTCAGCCGTGACCGTTCTGTTTCCTTATATGTGGAATGGTGACGGTGGCTGACTGAGTCAGCTGAGGTCCGTACTAATTTTGCTGCATTCTACTCTTGCCATTGGCTGTCCGGGCGCACACGGCAGCCACGCGTCGTCGTACATGCTGTGTAGGGGGAGTGTGTAACACACAGCACCTCGAGCATACTGTACACAGCAATTCGCCTCCATCGTCCCGGCCAGTTCGGCTCTATCCTCCCCCAGTTGGGACACATCCTCCCCATCATTACAGCTCCATCCTGCTCGCCAGCTCGTGCCTGTCCTGCAGAAGCAGTTCGGATCACATAGCCAGCAGTCCGAGCCGACTGCAGCTAGCCACCCCACCCGGTGTGCTGATCGGGGCTGACTGCAGCTCGCCACCCCACACTAATGCTGCTGACCCGGACCGATTTGCGACGCATGTTGGCCGGTAGCGCGCGCCCGACTGCTCGTCGGACAGCCGGATGATGCATGGGGTCGGCGGCGGCGGCACGCACGGCAGCGGTCGGCGGCCAGCCGAACAAAGTGGCGGCGCCGCGTGGTGTCCGCCGTCCGCGCGACAAACGGCAGCAGTCGGCCGGCCGGCGGCGACGCCGCAATCGTCGCAAAAACGCCGTCCGCGCGCCGCCGCTTGTCCCAGATCAGGTCGGGATTAAGACGCCGCGGCAGAGTGGGACGGATCGAGGGCGGGCACGGCGGGTTCCGGCGCAGCTCAGGCCCGACTGTGGGGTGGGTAGGCCAGGGCGCTTCGTCTAATTAGCAGACAGGGACGGGTGGCCCGGGAAATGACCTGATTTTCCCGGATTGGTGTTCAGCTTCTAGTGGAGGCAGACGACTGTAGCATGCATGTATGTATATGTACGTGTACATATGCATACGCATGTACGTGTCTGTGTGTGTGCATGTGTGGGTACGTGCATTGGATGAGAAAGCAATTGGAAAATTTTGGAAGGCACTTCGTGCACGGAAATCAGCCCCGACGTACCCACAAGTACTCGTACAACCTAAACACGTTAACTGTCGACGCGCACGTCACATACGTCTCTAATTCTCTCCGCAAGAATAGCCAACATTTCTTACGAAAAACACCCATTTACGAGGCAACGCTACCGACTTAACTCGGCCTTAAATCCTTCTTCCCTTGCTGGCCACGTAAACCGGCCGGCACTGCGAGCAATCACCCGGCAGCGTGCCGCAATGGCAGCGGGGCCGGCCGTGGCGCCACTCACAGTTGACGTCCAGCCGGACGGTGGCGGTGAGCCGGGCGCCGTCGGCCATGGCGCGGTTGTGCACGACGCACTCGAGCCGCTGGCCGTCGTCGTCGCGCGTGGGCTGCAGCAGCAGGCGCGACACGGTGGGCCGCGACCGGTCGTCGGCCGGCGTCAGCTGGCCGGGCAGGGGTGCCGCCGCGCCGGCGCGGTACCAGCGGATCTCTGGCGGCGGGCTGCCGCCGGTCGAGGTGCACACCAGCGGCGCCGGCTGGCCCTCGGTCAGCGCGCCCGGCACCTCCAACTCGATGACCGGCGGGTTGGGCGGCATCAGCACCGTCAGTGTCACGCTCTCCGTGTGGATGTCGCCGCCGGTGCCGACGCGCCGCACCTTGCAGTCGAACTGGCCGTTGTCCTGGTCGTAGGTTGCCGCCGAGATGTGCAGGTCGTAGCGGCCCTCGTCCGGCCTCGAGTCGACACTGTCGGCAGCAGGCGGCCGCGTTATTTGGTCAGTCATTTGGTTTTTAGGACGCCTCGATATAAATGTGTTGTCATTAAGCGCCAATATCGTTCATTTAGCAGGCCAGAATCCTGGTGTCACTGAGTTTAGTATATGGAATTAAATCCTACCGCTCTAAGGTACCAAAATACATTACCGGAACGATTTTTTTTCGCGTCATCCGCTAGAATGTCACCATATGTCAAACGTTCGATCATATTTTCGAAGAACAACCTTCGCTCCCTTGAACAATGCTGGCGAGAGTAAAGCACATGTCGCACTGTGCGGGCTTCCAGACATCGGTGGCGGCGACAGCAATGTAGCCGTAAAGAAAGGTGCAACATGAGAACAAAACAACAGGACCTGAGGCGGCGGCAGAGCACAACAGGCTGCGGAATTAGGGATGTAGCCGCGAGGCAGCATGCGGCATGAGAACAAAACAAAACACCAACATAGGAAGTAGAATATAGACGAGAAAGCTTCTTCGCAACGCAAATGAAGTGACTGGAGAATCGATCCGATCCCTGTCATCGCCAAATCTTGCCTCTCTCATATCGCCTGAGCGGCCCCAGACCTTGACTGTCAGGATGGGAGTTGCAGAGTGTGAATCATGCCGCCCGCATCACGCCAACACCTGGCCCCCCCCCCCCACACACACCGCAGAATTAAACACCCACACTACGACAACCGGAACGGCACAATGTGAATATTCGCAGACGAGCGTATCCAGGTTCGGAGTCAACTATTGACCCCCACATCAGACTAACATACCCAAGCTCAGAACCGAGTAAGGACTCATATCAGACTAACACACGCGAGAAAATCTTCATATCGGACCAACGTACCCGGGGTCAGTGCCCACTAAGGAACCTCATATCAGAACAACGCACGCGAGAGGATCTGTATATCAGACCAACGTAACCAATGTCAGAACCGACTATGGACGCTCATTTTAGGCGAATACATCCAGGGTCAGAGCTGACTGTGGATCTTCACACCATATTCCCGTGCCCATAGTCTGCGCAAATCGTTGGCTCATGGAGAGCAACGACACACAAACAGGTGTAGAAACAAACACACAACAACAAACAACGTCATAGCGGCTAAACTGACAGCCAGCCACACGACTGGAGCGCAGAGGACGGGTTATGTGAAGCCGGTGGGCATACCGCCTGCCGCCATTATGTCCTTCGGTATGCATGCCTTACGTCAGTAAACCGTAGTGGACTCACTTCACACATAGCGATCAACAAAGACATAGTTGCACGGGTCAGATTTTGGTAGTTTTGCGTGGTGGGATAATATTTGAAAACAAAATGAAGCATATTTGTATAGTTGTCTCAAATCTGGTTACATTGCTATGTTTGTCATCAGGTAATTGTTTTCCCAGAACACGTCTACTCAGGTAGCTTCGACTGTGTTCGGTAGAAAACAACACCGAAGCGAAGAATCGGACTCACCGCGAACCCGTCTGATTAGCAGCAGTACGGACTAATGCGAATGTCTTGTAGGGCCTTTCGATCAGATCAGATAAGATCAGATCAGATAGAACCCAGAGTGAAGACCGATTCCCGTTAAAAAGCAGAGGGAGAACATTAGATAGGGAGAAAGAGAGAGAGAGAGAAGAGAGAGAGAGAGAAAGAGAGAGAGAGAGAAAGAGAGAGAGAGACGAGAGAGACAGAAGAGAGAGAGATGGAGGGGAGAGGGAGAGGGAGAGTGAGGGAGTGAGGGAGAGAGTTGAGCTAGGCGTGATCACGTGCGTCCTACTCCCATCAGTTTAGCCATGGCTTGGTTGGCAAGTGGTCGATAACGGGGTCACTTAGTACGTGCAGCGGTTGAAGAGACGCCTGTCGCATGCCGAAATTGCGCATGCAATGGCCAGCCGATAACCACGCCGGACATATCAGCGAACAGAGGTCACTACCCGTGTAGCTGGCCGTGCCAAGTGAATCACCGCAGACTGTTCAAGGAGCCCACGACTACCCACCACGGCTGCCCGCCACGGCTGCCCGCCACGGCTGCCCGCCACGGCTGCCCGCCACGGCTGCCCGCCACGGCTGCCCGCCACGGCTGCCCGCCACGGCTGCCCGCCACGGCTGCCCGCCACGGCTGCCCGCCACGGCTGCCCGCCACGGCTGCCCGCCACGGCTGCCCGCCACGGCTGCCCGCCACGGCTGCCCGCCACGGCTGCCCGCCACGGCTGCCCGCCACGGCTGCCCGCCACGGCTGCCCGCCACGGCTGCCCGCCACGGCTGCCCGCCACGGCTGCCCGCTACGGCTGCCCGCCACGGCTGCCCGCCACGGCTGCCCGCCACGGCTGCCCGCCACGGCTGCCCGCCACGGCTGCCCGCCACGGCTGCCCGCTACGGCTGCCCGCCACGGCTGCCCGCTACGGCTGCTCGCTACGGCTGCCCGCTACGGCTGCTCGCTACCGCTGCCCGCCACGTTGGCCATGGTCCGATGTGATGTATGGTCAGGCGTTGTGTTGCGTGGTGTGGTGTGGTGTGGTGTGGTGTGGCATGATATGGTGTGGTGTGGCATGATATGGTGTGGTGTAGTGTGGTGTAGTGTGGTGTAGTGTGGTGTAGTGTGGTGTAGTGTGGTGTAGTGTGGTGTAGTGTGGTGTAGTTGTAGTGTGGCGTGGCGTGGCATGATTGGCGTGGCGTGGCGTGGCATGATTGGCGTGGCGTGGCGTGGCGTGGCGTGGCGTGGCGTGGCGCGGCGCGGCGTGGCGTGGCGTGGCGTGGCGTGGCGTGGCGTGGCGCGGCGTGGCGTGGCGTGGCGTGGCGTGGCGTGGCGTGGCGTGGCGTGGCGTGGCGTGGCGTGGCGTGGCGTGGCGTGGCGTGGCGTGGCGTGGCGTGGCGTGGCGTGGCGTGGCGTGGCGTGGCGTGGCGTGGCGTGGCGTGGCGTGGCGTGGCGTGGCGTGGCGTGGCGTGGCGTGGCGTGGCGTGGCGTGGCGTGGCGTGGCGTGGCGTGGCGTGGCGTGGCGTGGCGTGGCGTGGCGTGGCGTGGCGTGGCGTGGCGTGGCGTGGCGTGGCGTGGCGTGGCGTGGTGTGGTGTGGTGTGGTGTGGTGTGGTGTGGTGTGGTGTGGCATGATATGGTGTGGTGTGGTGTGGCATGATATGATGTGGTGTGGTGTGGTGTGGTGTGGTGTGGTGTGGTGTGGTGTGGTGTGGTGTGGTGTGGTGTGGTGTGGTGTGGTGTGGTGTGGCATGATATGGTGTGGTGTGGTGTGGCATGATATGATGTGGTGTGGTGTGGTGTGGTGTGGTGTGGTGTGGTGTGGTGTGGTGTGGTGTGGTGTGGTGTGGTGTGGTGTGGTGTGGTGTGGTGTGGTGTGGTGTGGTGTGGTGTGGTGTGGTGTGGTGTGGTGTGGTGTGGTGGTGGTGTGGTGTGGTGTGGTGTGGTGTGATGTGATTCAGCATGGTCTGGTCTAATGCGGTATGATGGTCCGGTCCGGTGTGGCCTCACGCGGTCCATGGACCAGTTCGCACCAGCCCGGTCCGGTCCTGGGCAGCTCCAGCCGAGACGCCATGCTCATGGTCGATCCGGTCCCATCCCACGGGCAGGTGGCGTCAGATGTTATCGAGTTGGGGCCCGCTGTCTCCTGCCGACTAACTGTATCCCATCTGACCGAGTCGTCCGCAGGTGGCAGCACCTCCGCGGACGTTCCAGACCATCGTCCGGAGGACAGGGGTGCGACTCACGGCGAGCTGCGGCGAGCCGAGGTGACCATGACGACTGCAGCAAGCGTGGAAATTCACATATGTCGCACCACTATCTGAAGAAAGGGGGAAATTACTCGACAGGTTTCTGTCGCTGGCCAGTTCGGGGCAGAACGAGGTCATTTCCTCTGCGTCGCGGGCCAAACAGGTCGGACCGGCACGCAGTCCCGTCATTAATTGGGAGCTGGTTGGTTTACGCGTCGGCCGGACCCAGCTTTTTGCCGACCGACCGCTGGGGCCGGGCAGCCGGGACGGCCATAATTTGGCGCCGCCGACCAGGGGCACACCCCGAGGGGGACGGGCGCAGCGGCCGGCCGGCGCGCGGGCCGTCGGCTCCGCAGGAGGCGGCCGGCACGGCTTCACCCTTCACCCGTCCCCCACCGGACGAAAGACAAAGAATCCGCGCGCCGTCGCCAGCACAAACACCGGCCGGTCAGCCGGAGAAAGGGCGCCAGTGTGTGCCGGCACACACCTGGACAGACGGATTAGACACGCCCCCGGCCCCGGCCCTCCCCACGGCGCCGGAACAATCGTGCTGCACTGTTTTGCGGCGTGAACACACCGCGAAAACAACAGCGTCGAGTTCACCACAGGCAAACCAGGAGTACGTCCTGCGGCGTTTGCCGGTCAGCCGTTGTTCGGTTGTTTTGCAACTGACCGCTGGCAGTGCTGCGATAGGTGGCCGGACCATGAGCAGTCCCTCCGTCGAGCTTCGTCCGTCACGCTGACGTCCACAAACATGTCTGGACTGACGGGTACAACACGACATCGCCCTTCGCAAAACTATGCCGATGGCCACGTCAGGGCAGCTACTTTACGGGGTTATCCACCCAGATCACTGCGGTTTTGTGCAGGACACGAGCTACGTGAAAAAAAAACTAGTTCCAAGTTTGTCCGGGAATGCAAATGATATTATTAGGCGGTCATTTGCGAACCATTTATCCCACTATGCAATGGCAATACAGTTACCCTGTCTATGACTGCATGCTACATGATGCAAAATGTCGGTGAAATACGGGCATCACGAACCGTACGTTGCACCTATGTCGCGAGGCTACGAAATAGGCAGAGTACTAATCAAGTGGTCGCATTATAAAGAGGCAGCTTTTCGAAATAAATCGCCAGTCTTACCAAGTCCGCCACATACGCACAGGCTTGTTTGAATTTTGCTTTTATTTACAACAGTTATTAAATTGCCGGAATGTGTCTGGCATTGCTATTGCCACCCTCAATGAAAAAAAAATTAAGTCGCAAATAATATTTCCAGAAATGACAAAAAAGCAGGAGAAAGTATTGGCGGCTTCATGGTGACATGCACATCACAATTCTACTTATTTACTATGTGACCCTTTTATTAAAGTCCACAATGCATATTAGCGTGTCAATAAACATCTAGATAATAATTAAAACATCAAGATAATAATGCAACAGTAACATCGACTTTTCAGCTCTTCGTCCCAATGTTTTTGTCTTCTAAAGATGAACTACTATGCCAGTGATCATCTTACTCAAAACCTAGAAGATGACATGACGATGATGATGAGGTTTGCCGATGTTATAATCCATTTCATTGTCCCAATGTAGCCAGTAAATGATTCATATTCTGGTTGGCAATGCTCATTGTTTGCGACTCATCAGGTCCTCTGAAATGATAGTCCCCGCTGTGATATTATTACCTTGAAAATTGGCGCTGACCATCGTGACCCTAATAAGTGGCAATGAAGAACCACAGGAAATTGGCGGACACACAACAACAAACCCCACTGGCGAAGAGTTAACGAGTTAACAAATCCCTCCAGATGATAGAGCCAGTTAGCAATTGCACGGTCGCAATCATGGAAGGCTGAACTTCACTGCACACGTGCACATAGCAAGTCAGCGAATGGAACGCATTAGAAAGCATCTTCAGTAGGCGTCAACCGAGCACCCCCAACAATCGCCGCCGCCCTGGGTCCTGCTGCGTGTGTGACGTCGTCTCGGACAGGACACCTCACACCCGGCCGCGTGCCGCTCCGATGGTACCCGCACGCGTTCCAGTGCGTATGCACACATGCAGGCACGCGTTTTCATTTTACGATGGGTGTGTGAGTGTGCCATGACGGACCTGCCACACCGGACGTGCCGCACTGGACGTGTCACACCGGACGTGCCACACTGGACGTGCCGCACTGGACGTGTCACACCGGACGTGTCACACCGTACGTGCCGCACTGGACGTGTCACACCGGACGTGCCACACTGGACGTGCCACACTGGACGTGCCGCACTGTGCGTGTCACACCGGTCGTGTCACACCGGACGTGTCACACTGGACGTGTCACACCGGACGTGCCACACTGGACGTGCCGCACTGGACGTGTCACACCGGACGTGTCACACCGGACGTGTCACACCGTACGTGCCGCACTGGACGTGCCACACCGGACGTGTCACACTGGACGTGCCGCACTGGACGTGTCACACCGGACGTGCCACACCGGACGTGTCACACTGGACGTGCCACACCGGACGTGCCGCACTGGACGTGCCACACTGGACGTGCCGCACTGGACGTGCCACACTGGACGTGTCACACCGGACGTGCCGCACTGGACGTGTCACACCGGACGTGCCGCACTGGACGTGCCACACTGGACGTGCCACACTGGACGTGCCACACTGGACGTGTCACACTGGACGTGTCACACTGGACGTGCCACACTGGACGTGCCGCACTGGACGTGTCACACCGGACGTGTCACACCGTACGTGCCGCACTGGACGTGTCACACCGGACGTGTCACACCGTACGTGCCACACTGGACGTGCCGCACTGGACGTGCCACACCGGACGTGCCGCACTGGACGTGCCACACTGGACGTGCCGCACTGGACGTGTCACACTGGACGTGACACACTGGACGTGCCACACTGGACGTGTCACACCGGACGTGCCGCACTGGACGTGCCACACTGGACGTGCCGCACTGGACGTGCCACACCGGACGTGTCACACTGGACGTGTCACACTGGACGTGTCACACTGGACGTGCCACACTGGACGTGCCACACTGGACGTGCCACACTGGACGTGCCGCACTGGACGTGTCACACTGGACGTGACACACTGGACGTGCCACACCGGACGTGCCGCACTGGACGTGCCGCACGGGACGTGCCACATTGGACGACGACACGTACCGGTGTGGCACATGACGTCGTCGTCGACGACCGTGGCGAAGGAGACGCACTGTGTTGGCGAAGGAGCGCTGCTTTGTCACGTGAGCGAACAGGACAGGACGGGATAACTGTCGGATAATAGTCGACGACTGGCCGAGCCAACGACAACATGCAATCACGCACACACAACGACCTCACGGTTAGTCCCCTGTGCCGATAACGAGAGCGAGAGGACAGTCAATCGCCTGACGACGCCCCAGGCCCAGCGATTAATGGAAATACGGTGTCGGCCATGGATTCGCGGCGGCGATCGCTGATTCGGCTTGGCGCGCCAAAGAGAAAGAGAGAGAGGGAGGGAGAGCAGAGAGGGAGAGTAGAGAGTATAGAGTAGAGAGTATAGAGTAGAGAGTATAGAGTAGAGAGTAGAGAGAGAGAAGATAAACCATTCCGTCACGTAACGCAGATGACCGGCGGCGATGAGTCATGCACATAACACATGCCGATCCCGAACCCAATCACAGACGGCGCCTACTTTAATCCCGCATTATCACACGCAATCGGCGATCGCGTCGGCTGGCGAGCCGGGCCGTTCGACATCGGACCCGACGCGGTGCCACACACCACCGCACACGAGGCGACGCGGACCGCTGCGGCGGCCGGCAGCGTACCTGTACCCCTTGCGGAACAGATCGCCCTGGATGGCCACCGTGTCCCAGCCGCGGATGTTCTTGTGACTCCAGGTGAACGAGACGCCGTCGCCTCGCGCCTGCGCCGGGTCGAAACGACACCGCAGCACGGCGTCCTGGCCCTCCATCACGTCCACGCCGTTGCCGCTGCTCAGCGCCTGACCCCAGGTCAACGCGGCACCTGTGGGCAAATGTCAGGGTCAGTTCGCTGAACATGTACGCATGTGATAAGATGGCACGAAGGTGGCTGACCGGCGGCCGATTATATTGCAGCAATAGCATGAGATTATTAGGACTCGTATTATATCTACTGGAGCATGCAGCTCCTTTAATCTGATCCTTGCAAACCGGGAAATCCAACTTCACGGTGGTGGGGGAATCGTGTGCTCCCAGAATCCCGAAAAATAATGGGTGTCATATGAAAGGAAAAACTAAATATTGCTCTTGGATATATATATATATATATATATAGGCAAGACTTCAAGAACACATACGATTGTTTAATGTGGGTCAATATTGCTTTCTCCAGAAAGCATCATCGAGTATGACTGTGCTATGACACGATCTACCGTTAGTAGGTGCAATGACACGTGGGGAAATGGTGGCCTCTTGCCATCTTAATGCAATTCATCGCATTCTAGTCAAATGTCGATTTTCTAGAAGCATTGCAGCACATATTTCTAGAAGCAACCCATTGGCAAACCCAATGCAATATGCACCTGAATTTATCCAAAGTGACTGGGTGAGTTCACTACCCAGGAATGAACTATTGCAACTTTAAATTACTTTTTACAATTTTATATCATTCCAATGCAAATTGCATACCATATATTTAGGTTCAGATTACACACTCATTTAAAATAACTCCACCATGCACTTCTGTCATCAGGATGCTACCATTGATTGGGCTTACATTTATTGGGTAGGATTTGTTAGACGAATCAATAACCCCGACCTTCCCAAGACATTCGAAATATTCCAAAGGTGGGCGCATGGCGCACAGATGATACTACAAGCTACATGTTTGATAAACATGCGGGAATCCTAAAAAGTTGTGAGCGGTCAAACCTTTCAGAGTTAGATTCACTCAACTTAAACTAAGTTGATGACTTGATATGCCTATGGAATCAAAATACTATGAAGAACTTATGAGAAGTAACCTCAATTTTAAGTTCCTAGCATGGATTCATTTCCGACTATTCTAAAAAAGGGTCATGACTCTTCATTGCCACCGGATGGCTGAAAATTGCAGAGGATGCTTACAGATAGTTGTGTAAGCTTCACAAGAACACCGTCCTCATCTTTGAAAAAGAAGCTTGGAGGATTGGGACTTAATTCGGAAGGCGGCATAAAGGCATAAAGGCGCTCGCCCTGCTCCTGTGACCGCTGATCCCTGACCGGTGACCAATGTCCAGTGACCAGTGACCAGTGACCAGTGACCAGTGACCAGTGCCGGCACGGTGGCTAATGAGCCGGCGTTATCGGCTCCGCCGCCGACCCGCCTGCACGGAATGGGGCCCGGCCATGCACGCTAACGACGCGCCCAGATCGACGTCTAGATTGAGAGGCGGGCGGCCAGTCGCGGCGCCGGCCAGACGGCCGTCACTGACCGCAGCGGCGCATCACTGTTCAGCTGGAGGTGCCTCTGGCTCTGGCCAGAGGAGCTATAGGCGGACACCAGGCGGACCACAGGGCAGTATCACGGCCCTACTCGTGGTGCCTCTGGCCCGGGCCTGAGGGACCACAGGCGGACCACAGACTCTCACAGCACTCGACAAACACCAACTATATAATGGCAAAGAGGAAGCTTAGTAAACCACGCGGAAAATGTGACCGCTCAAAGGCCATCATCAGTGCGTGCTCTGATTCAGAACGGCCTGAATCACAGCAGTCACTTATGAATGACTCGATTAGTCACAGACAAACCAGATGGAGCGTGCAGCGCGACATTCGACCGTGAAGGCAGAGCCAGTCATCGCGACACTGACCGATCTAATTAGAATATTTCCAGCAGGCGCCACGTCAGCCACAAAATTCGGTCACACACTGGCACAGAAATGCGGTGAAAGTCGTGCCCGCCGGCTTTGTCTGCGGCCACGGCTCGCCGACCGCATATTCCGAGAGTGGCCATTGTGAAGTGACCGGGCATGTCGCCAGGTTATCCACGGGCAATTCGGCACAACAGCCGAGACGAACGCCGAATTCGACACCGGCCGTGGAGGCGCCGTGGCACCGCCGCGAACGCCACCGAGACCGGGAACCGCCCTCGGAATGACGCGTGTCGCCTCGACTCTCCGTTCCGGCGTCGAGTCACCCGCGTGACGTCACGCGCCAGACATGTCGCTCGTGCCGCTCTACAGATCCGGGGAGTTTGTCCGCCGCAGTGAGGTGTTTCGGCAGGCGGGCTTTCACCGCCGCGACCTCCGCGTCAGGTCGCACGGCACCTGCGGTACGGGGAAGCCTGTCGTGGACTGATGTCGCTGGAAGGCTTGCATGGCGGTGAGTCCACTAGCGATGTCTGATGATGGGAGACTACCACGGGAAGGTATGTACGATACTAGGGAATCTGCCATGGGATGTCAGGAATGTATGTGCGACACTAGGGAACCTGTCGTTGGATGTCTGGCAATGGGAAAGACTATCACGGGAATGTGTGTGCGATACTAGGGAACCTGCCATGAGATGTCTCACACGATGGAAAAGCCTGCGGTGAAATTCTGCTCAGTGGTGCGACGTTTGGTAACATGGTGAGTTCGTGGTTTGAAGCTATGCCCCGCTGGTTCCTGGTGTTGCAAGTCGTCATAGGGATGTGAGATACTGAGCAGCTAGTGGACTCTGCGTGTGACGTTAAGTAGAATGTGGTGAACTCGTCAATGTCAATGAACTAAGCGTCAGTGAACTGGTCATTTTCAGTGAGTTTGTCGGTACCAGTACACTCGCCAGTGTCAGCCAACTGCCCGTCAGTGAGCTCATGATCGACCAGTTCGCAGCGTCGACGTCTGACGTGCGGCGCCAAGCGATGGCAGCCTCTCAGGGCCTCCCGGCGACCGTCAGGGCGTGACGGGACAGCGACGGACATCCGCCGCGTCACATGTGACCCGAGCCCGACCTTTGCTTTGTCTCACGCTGCGACCCCTGACCTGTCGCTGCCGCGAGCACGAGGTGCCGCACGCCCACCGGCCATCAAGTTTTGATTGTCGCCTGATTGTTTCATAATGATGAAGAAGCGATGTTGTGCGGTTTCAGGTCAAGCACCCCGGATGAGGATGACTGTCCCAGCACCAGGCGGTGAGACTGACCGGGTGTACGTGATTGTGTCTGGGAGAGCAGTAACGTTCCGCTCGGTGAGGCAATCTGAAGACGGTTGGCGCGAACACGGCGCAGCTGATGTGAGGTGCGAAGCGCCGCACTCTTCAGAAATGCTGTTTACAATTGCACTTTATTATGCTGTTTGATTAATACGTACAGCCATGTTTCAGCACAGCAGCAATTGAGTGGGTTGTGCTTTACTTAACTGGTATTGCAGAAATAACCGAGTTTGCAAATTCCTCTCTCACTTCACCTAACCGCCTGAACGCATTATTAAAGTTTATTAGATGACATATTAGGTGTTGCTTATTAACGTCTATTAAGCGCCTTGTTATGTGTGCCATCATATAACTCTAGAACAGGCTTCACATAACTCAGTGAATTGGCAATCACGGCGGTGAAGGTGGATTTGAGCTTTAGGGCGGGTCGACTACATTGGCCATTTTGCGCCCATTTGTCAAATACGGGGCCACCTCCCCCCCCCCCCAGGACGCGCCCCGTGCCCCACTTCGAACGTTTGGCCGGCATCGTGGACGCGGCTATGCACGAGCCATGGTCGACAGTTTGACAGAGCCGGACTGGGAGCAACAAGTGGCGGTACCATGCGACCGCTGCTGAGTGGGCAGCCGATCGTGACGGGCCCGCCGTCGTGTCTCGGGCCTGATGAAAGCTCGTGTACACCCGGCTCGGTCCGGAGCCGGCCATCTGGTATGCTGTTTGGCGGGTAGCCGGCTTTGATTCCGTGCGGCGTCGACTGCGCCTGCACATGGATTAGGAGAAAGGTGACGTCATGATGGCGCGAAGTGAGCCAAGGAAGCGCAGCTGTGCAAAAAAAAACGTGACGCCCTTGGTATTCAGCGGTGCTTTGGCGTCGCTTACGCGGTAGGAGACTGCGAAAGCAACAGCAGCTGGCAAGAAGTGGCTAGTCCGACTGGCGGACAAAGGCCGGAAATTCGGGCCGCATCGAATAATGGCCCGTGTTTTCTGTCGACCTTGCTTCAGTCCACCCAGGTGTGCCGAGTTCAGACAATGCGGATAAGACAGGAAATGGGCGGTGATTCAGCGACACTGCGACACTGGTACACGTCTCTCAGGCAGTGTCGCACACCTCTCAGGTACTGGAAGTCGTACCACACGTCACTTAACCCCTGCCAGGTAGTACGCCACCCATAAGGGGCGATCGGATACCCTAACCACAATTAGAGATAAACACGGTCATGCTCACCACGTCTCAGTTTAGTTTGAGCCGGGAAGCATATGAAGAGCGGCTGATAGACTAGCAATAAACCTTGAACTGGCTCACTCACGTATTTTCAACTCATCCCAGTATGCATATATCCACCGTAATTACCTTCGTTGCTCCTCACCTCGGGTGCTCTTCCGGAAACCTGCGTCGTGTGTAAGAATCAGACCGAGCCTCTTCCGTGGCAAAATGACTCACGTCATCCGGGTGAAAACTGCACCACGAATTAAAAGTGGACCAGGCGGGCTGTCCGCCTTCTCCCTACCAGGCGTGCAGCGTAGTTCCATCCTCCTCCCGCCATGTTAGCTTGTTCTGGTGACGTCACGCTCCGACCGACGCGGCGCGTGACTCAGCCGATGTGACGTCACTGCGACAATACCGGGACTGAGGCGGCTGGAGGGTCCGCCGAGTACTTCTTGGAAGGAATGGCGCCACACCACACAGTTCTGCTGAGCGCAGGCCAGATGCACCTACCAGGTGATATGGTGCAGCACCGGTGACTACGACTGTGACCAGGATGTGACCCCAGTCTCTATATTGGGTGAGTCTTCGCTGAGTGACTGGGCGGAGGAGCAGTTGTTCAACGCCTAAGCTGCATGGCACATGCACTAACATTGATGGAGAATCTGGCTTCTGTTCCGAATATGAAACCATAGCACAAAATATTCAGCATTTTCAATCTCGAAGCTCGAAATTCCAACACACACTTCGACTTCATGTTAACTACGGCCCGCAACTGGCTGCTTGCCTAACAAAACGGTGTAGCCCGTGCCGAATCGAGTTTCTCTCGACCACTTCCGGCCAGTAGGCGGCGGGAGGCGACGTGGTGGGCGTGGACAGATGGGGCGCCCCGCCAGCAGCCGCAGCGACAGGTCGGCCGAGCGGCATTAAATGTGGTGCGGCCGCCCGCGGCGCCACAGGCCGGGACCGGAGTCACGCGTGTGTTCAACGCAAATTCGGGCGGACGGACACCGACACTCAGGGTGTGACCGCGACCACCGGCCGAGCCGCCACCGAGCCGTCCACACTCGGCTCTGTGGCGAGACACACCTGCGTGCCGGCCGCGTCACCGTCTCCTGGCGAGGCCCCGCCTAGGACTCGGCCGTCTGTTGGATTCGGCTTTCCGCGGGCAACTCCAGGACATGACTCGGTCATCTTCAGAGATCGGTCATTCCGGAGCTCAGCTAGCTGCCTATGAGAAGCCAGACTGGCACTGGGTTCTCTCCACAGCTTAGCCGCCCCTGGAACCACATCCGAGCCTCGGTCGCTTCTGGGACTGTCCGTCGTGCAGACACGGGCATATTCGGGGCTGAGCCGTCCCTCAGGCTCAGCGTGTCCGAGAGCTCGCCCGCCTTCGGCGCTTCATGTCTTTAGTTAGTTATGTATGTTTTCGGGCGATTCGGCTGCTCTGGTCATTTTGTCTTGGTGTTGTCTAGTGCTCAGTCGACTCCTAGGCTCGGCCGCCTCCACCTCTGAGCGGCGACGATGACCGGACTGACCTTTGGCCAGTCGCGACGCCATGCATCTGTATGCGCCGGGCACTGCCGGCGCCGCCGCAGCCGGTTCTCCGCGGCTACCGACGGCCGGCAGGCCTTGGAAAACCTGTCGCTATAATCGCCGAACGGGTTGGCTGGAGCGGCTGCAGTGGCCGAGCCGTCCACGGCCCAGCCACGCTGGCGCTGACGGCAGTCGACGCTGCCGAGAGGCGCTCCTGGCCAGACAACGCACCGCGTATGTTTCAAATTCGACAGACGGCAAATTTAGACTGCTTACAAGACGCAACGTAGAATCATGAGTCTACAACCCAATGGCTGATTCGCTGATTTCTTTTGAGAAGTCGATTTGCATCGTCACATAATCATTCACATATGAATTCACTTGCGTTTGTTCGCCTCTACTTTCGGTTGGTGTATGATATGGGGAACATGTCACGCAATACGTCTAAGACGTGATTTTCCGAGAATATTTTTAAGCAATAATTGTTTCGTGTTTCCACTACGTTCTGGAGAACAAAATGTCCCATGTGGTTGGTTCCTCACCAGATCTTCCAAAACAGCCCTCCTACGATGTTCTCGGAACTTGTTTTCACGATATTCTCCCAGATTACCAGTTCGGGCTGTAGGAACACACACCGTCATGAACTCCCACCGCATGTGTGCATGCCTGCGCGCATTCAGAACACGCCGACAGCCGCACGAGAACAGGCGGTCACTCAAAGCACACGAAGCGGCCATTGGAGGCCGATTGGACACGGGCGCACACCGACGGTCACGCTCGGCCCGAACACACCCTGCAGGCGGCCGCTTCCGCCTGGCCGGCGCCGGCGCCAGGCGTGTGTGTGCACAACAGGCACAATGGTGCACGGCGTGGCAGCGCGTGTGCACACTCGGCCGGAAGATGAGAGAAGACGCCGCCGCTCGCAGTCGTCGCCCTGCTAGACCGGCGGCCATTGGAGGCCGCTCGAGGGTGACCGCGTCGCCGATATTCCGTCGTCCGCGCTACAAAGCTGCTATGCCACAGCCGGACGCGCGAGAAGATCTGGGAGATGGTGGCAGATGACCCGCATCCGAGGCGCTGGCCGACGAGATATGTGCTGCAGTTTTACACTAGAACGGCGCGAGGTAAGACACGACGGTAGTTCAGCATCAAAGGGCCCATGTGTCGGCAGCTTATCGGCTCACCGCAGTCCGGTCGAGGCGGGGGCCCACCTTTTCAGGCGGGACCACGGCCACCGGCGAGCGCCGGACGGCGTTTAGCCGCCCAGCGGGGGGCGGTCGCGCCATTCTTCAGGGTTGTCGGCCTGTCCCACCCCCCGTACATTATTGTATGCCGGGTGTTTTCCATGAATAAATCAGCGGGAGCGGCGCGACGCCGTGCCGGCGGAGGGCGGGCGGGGTGCGCGCCGACAGTGACCGATGACACCGCCGGACCATGCTGGACGGCGAGCCCGAAAACTCGGCCGGCCGGCCAGACAACCGGCCGAGCGGCGCGCTCGCTGTCGCGGCGCGACGACACCGCGCCACCGGTCACGTGCGCAACACGTGACCGTAGAGCCGGCCACTGACTCGACGGCGGACGCGTCGGCACACAGTTCGCCTTCCGCACGGCTCAACGCCAGATTGGCAGCGCAGGCGGGGAAAAACGCCGGAACGCGCGGCGCGCCGGCCAAAAACGCCCGCTCGGCTCCGGTAGTCACGTGGACAATTGTGTTGGCCGCGCGGCTCCCGTGCGCTGAGCAAACGAACGGCGGCCGAAAAACGGCGGTCACGTGACGCCGCGTCGGATGGTCACGTGACGTCGTCGTTAACAGCCGGCCGACTCGCGGCCTTTGTCTGGTCACTTGGGTCTTTGGTCGTCGAACGGACGTTCGAGTCCGACGGACAATTGCCACCAATAGACGACGATGGATCAGGAAGTGAACCGCTCGTCCCCAGCCGTGTGGACACCGGCCGCTCGTCCCCAGACGTCGCTCACCGGCCGCTCGTCCCCAGCCGTGTGGACACCGGCCGCTCGTCCCCAGCCGTATGGACACCGGCCGCTCGTCCCCAGACGTCGCTCACCGGCCGTCCGTCCTCTGCCGTATGGATACTAGCCGCCCATCCCCAGCCGTATGACTACAAGTCGCCAGTCTCCGGACTTGTGGACACTGGTCGCTATTTCTAGACATGTGAATCCGGTCACCATCTCTAGGCTTGTGGGTACCAGCAGCCAGTATTCAAACGCATGGTGAACACCACCAGCCCGTTTCCAGACGTGCGGATACTAATTTCCGTCCCCGGCAGCATAGCAATACTACCCGTGTTGGTAGGCGCGCACCCAGGATTTTTCCATGGGGGGGGGGCGGACCGAAAAGGGCACTTGGCCGGCTACAAAAGGGTACTTTGCGGCCCGGGGCACACTGGAAGGTTTGCTGACCGGGGGGGGGGCGTGAATTTTCCATGGGACACGTTATATGTGATAGCACCGAACCTGGGCAGGGCACAGCACACTTTTAGATAAAAAGGGCACCTAATTGGGACAGGCATAGGACAGGAAATTGCACAGGGTAATGCCATTTTTAGGCCAGAAGGGAAGTTTTGGGCCCAAATGGCACCTTTGGCACAGGCGGAGCACATAAGGCAGGTGATTTGTGGGCTAAATTTGGGACATTCCGGCCAAGAGGACACTTTTCAGTCAAAAGGACACTTATGGCCAAAAGGGCACTTTGGTTTCATGGGGGCGGGCCCCCGTCCTCCCCCCCCCTCCGGTGCGCCTATGCCTGTTGGTCGTTTGCGTTGGATCGCACTCGATACGACAACATGAGAGCGCGGCGGGGCGAGCTCCATGCGCTCCACCGCCAAAGGTGGCTGTTCAGACGGAGCGAGCTCCATGTGCTCCACCGCCAGAGGTGGTCGTTGCGGCGCGGGCGGCGTTTTGCGCCGCAGTGAGGCCCGTGATTAGCGGTCGTTCCGGCGCGGCATGCGGCTGACGGCGGTGCTGCGTGCTGCACGCCGGTGCAGAGTAGGTGTCGGCCGGCCGAGGCATCCCCGCCGAGCGTGCACGCGCGTGGCCAATGGCCGTCGCCGGTCGGCCGGGCGGGGTCGCTGACCTCGCTGCCAGCAGCCACCGACTGGCCGGCGGCGAGTTCCCACCGCGCCCGCGGCGACCGGAGCGCCGACGGCTGTTGCGACCGCCGCCGCGGTGATGACTTCACTGGCGCAAAGGTCTGGGTGTGTCGGCGTGTCGGCGTCGGCGTCGCGACGGTCCGTCAGCCACTGAGCCACCGATGCGAAACGTCGTTTACGGCACAGCCGCGTCTGGCGATTGACGAGGGCGGATCCGTGGCCTGGTGATGGGCGGATCCGTGGCCTGGTGATGGGCGGATCCGTGGCCGCCGATCGGCAGCAGGACGGCCTGGCACAGTCAGTGATGGCGTCGTGACACGTGACTCGTGACTCGTGTGAGACGCCGTGGCCCGGTGAGGTGACGACACGCTTCGATAAACACGAAATGCGAAGCGCGGGTTTCGGCAGACGGCTTTCTATCGCCGTCGACACCCGTCGTGCCAGTCGACCGGAGAAATTTCCAACAGACAACAGTCGTGCAGCGCCGCGTATGGGCTGATGCAACCACAGTGTGCCACACTGGCGCGTTACGTCAGCTCCTCTCGGATGGTGGCGGCGAGTCACGCGTGCACTCGACATCACGGCCGGTGTTAGTACTCCATGCTATGTTACAGTCTCCGTGGCAGATCGATGTTCACCAGCGTCTCAGTCGGTGTTAGTGCTCCATCCTATTTTGCAGTCTCCATAGCGCCCAATTGTTCAGCACCATCGCAGTCGGTGTTGGTGCTCCATGTTATTTTGCAGTCTCCGTAGCGGACCGATGCTCATCAGCATCGCAGTCCCGCTGGCAGCGCGGCCTCCCGGTTTGAGGCCAGCGATGCGCCGCACACCAACCACCCATAATGAATGCTCATAAAATAGCCGAGCTTAATAACGTAACGGACCTGAAGCGGCTGATGGCATACATATCGAGACTCGTAGGCAAACCAAGTGCCATGGTTAACCAGGCAATCGATAGCATTTTAAAACCAATTTAATGAGAATGTTTGTGGGGTGGCTTGACGAAACGCGACCCTGTGGATTGGATTGGATTGGCCCGCACAGCTTCTACCGTGGGTCTATTCACTTCCAACCTATCTAGGAATTACACTTCAATGCAAAGCATAAAGTTAAAGCTCAACATGCCGCCTTAGTACGGATACTACCACGTCTCCGGTATATTTCGGCCAGTTGACAGTCATTTGATTGTCTCAGCTTCAGGGCTGAAGTCAGCTAACGTAGCGACTAGCACCCGGTCTTGCCAGGACGACGCAGACCAATGCAGGTCGATACTTTAACCACCAGATGAGCTGTCGGGAGCGGGAGGGAGGGGAGGCATTAGTATGCCGATGGGTGAGCGCGCGAGACGCGTCTCCCTCGGCTCAGCGGGTAAACACCGGGCCGTTCCGGTATGGCGGTGCTCTGCCTTTGCAGCAGCGATACTTAGCTGGGACGAGCCGTCCTGCGGCCGAGGTCCGGCATCGCTCCCCGGAATCACATACCTGCAACGGGAAGAAGGCCATCAGCGTGTTTACGATGCGCGTTAAGCCGGTGCGGCATCAAAACACACTCTCGTCCGACAGTCGAAAACAATTCGGGTGAGTTAGATTCGGCGGCCCGGCTGCGACGACTGGCTTTCATTGGATTCGACCGTGCGGCGAACTGGGCCACCGGCGGAGGTTGCGTTTGGATGCCGGTCTGCGCGCCGGCACCTCCTCGAGCCTTGCTATTTTCAATTAAGACCACAATTGGTCTGGTCGATGGCGCATCGCTGTGGAACGCTGCGACGCGCGGCCGCCCAGGGAATCGGGCGATTCTCCCTGGGTGGCGCCGCAGTAGCAGCTGTAGGGTTCGCTTCTGGGTCGAAACATTTCCCGACAGAAATTCAACTGAACCTTGTGCGGCCAGCATGTCTCGAAATGATTATAACAACTGAACTCCCGAGTTCGGGACGAACAATTCGCAACACTTCTGCACCGAGTCACCTGCGGATCGGACAATGTTGCACTCCGCCCGCGAAGCCGTCCAAAGGCCCATGCCTTGGCGGGTGGAGGCACCAGGCACACTTGTGCCGTTCCCAACACTTAGTCACGCCGCGATCCGACTTCGGGGTCAGGTGTCAGACTGGCGAACGCCGACCGGCCACCCGGCTTCCGGACCCACGCTCCGCCAGGTGGCGCCGGCCGAGGTCGAAAGGTCACCGACGCCGACCCGCAGCCCGGCCGCCGCCTCCGAGTTGACGTTGCCCGACGCTGGCCGCGACCGAAAGGTCACCGCCGCCGGCACCCGGGTCAGCCGCCACCTCCGTGCTGGCCGCAGCCAATCGAGTCCGACAAGTCTTCACGTCGTCGCACTATGCCGGCTCACCCGGTCTTAAATCACCGCACAGCCCCGGCCGCGGCGGGTGCAGTATGATCCAGCCGGGGTCGACGCACCACACATGCCTCATAGCTAACCGGCGCGGCCATCCCGGCTCCGGGCAGTCAGACGCACGCACGTCTGCTGTCCTTCTTCGCGGCGCCGATCCTCAGCTACGGAGTACCCCGCCGCCCGCAGCAGTAGTAGCGCTACCGGGAGTGATCAGCGGCAGCCAGTGAATCAGCGCCTCATCACGTGTGAGTCACACACGTGACCGGCCCGCGCCGGAAGCGCGGTTCGAGTCACAATCCCTCCCGCGGGTGAGAGGGCTCCGTGACGATGCGTTCTCGGCGGGATGCACGCACGCACACGGCGAGAGCAGGCGCGACCTCGGCGGCCGTCGGCCGAGTGCCGGCCGCCTCGCGTGCGCCGAGCCGACTTTCCTGTGACCTTATGATCGCCCCGGCAGCCGGCTGCTGTACCCCGTGCGTTGACTGGTCGCTTTAGGGCTGGTAAGCATGCTGTGCATCATGTAAGGTTGCTGTTGTTGGAGGCCGGACCGGGCCGCGTGGCTTCGACACACGCCGCGTAGCGAGCAGCACCAAATCCCCGCTCGCCGAAAACTAAGTGTGTTGCGGTGGGCGACCGAGGCGGTGATAATGAAGCTGGCAGATGTGTCAGGCCTTTGATCCTGGTGGCGGAGGTGGTGTCACCACACACTCAGGGGCGGAGGTGGTGTCGGTCCATAGTCAGAATAGCGGAGGTGGTGTCGCTTCATGATCAGAGTGATGGATGCGGTGTCACTCTATGATAAGGGTGGTGGAAATGGTGTCGCTCGATGTTCAGTGTGATGGACGTGGTGTCGCCCCATGGCCAACATGGCGGAGATGATGTCACCCCATAGTGTGCCGCAAGTGGTGTCGCTCCACGGTCAGTGTGGCGGAGGTGGTGTCGCTCCACGGTCAGTGTGGCGGAGGTGGTGTCGCTCCACGGTCAGTGTGGCGGAGGTGGTGTCGCTCCACGGTCAGTGTGGCGGAGGTGGTGTCGCTCCACGGTCAGTGTGGCGGAGGTGGTGTCGCTCCACGGTCAGTGTGGCGGAGGTGGTGTCGCTCCACGGTCAGTGTGGCGGAGGTGGTGTCGCTCCACGGTCAGTGTAGCGGAGGTGGTGTCGCTCCACGGTCAGTGTGACAGTGGTGTCGCTCCACGGTCAGTGTGGCGGAGGTGGTGTCGCACCACGGTCAGTGTGGCGGAGGTTGTGTCGCCCAACGGTCAGTGTAACGGAGGTGGTGTCGCCCCACGGTCAGTGTGGCGGAGGTGGTGTCGCCCCACGGTCAGTGTAACGGAGGTGGTGTCGTCCTACGGTCAGTGTGGCGGAGGTGATTTCTCCCCATGATCAGTGTAGCGGAGGTGATGACGGCCCATGTCCACGGTGACGTGACAATCGCGACTCGGCATCGCTTTCCCACCGGCGGCCGACGTGGCGGGAACGCTAATGGCGCGTCCCCGGCGTCCATCGGTGGCTGCAAGTCACGTGGCCTCATTAGCCGGCGTGACAATGAGCGACGAGCGCCAGTGGTGGCCGGCGGTCGCGGCGCCGCCCGCCACGGGTGCGTCGTAGGGCCGCCCGCGGCGGTGCGCCGTAGGATACATAACGGCTCGCCACAAACGACTGTCGAGTGACACAATGAAGCCGGGAGTGAGACGGTCGGCGCGTTCACGTGTCGCGTCCTGGTGGCGTACGGCCCCGTAGTCAGCGACGTCACCACGAGCCGATCGGTGGACGACGGGCCGCCAGAGCATCTCCCAGTTGGCCGGTCGGCTGAGTCTGCTGCCGGAGCATCTCCTAGCTGGCCGGTCGCGCCCCACGTCCGAGTCGACCCGCCCACTGGCGGCGGGTGGGCTGTCGCGAGCGCGGCCGAGTCCTCGCGAAGCAGTGCCGAGGCCGGCCGAGACCGGCCGCAGCTCTGGCCCCTGCACGGCTCCTCGAGGAAGGCATCGGCGCAAAACCGGTCTGCGGCCGGCGCGGCGTTCGACCGGGCCGGCGCGCGCCTTTTCGGGCCGCCACCGTAAAAAGCGTTCGGCGCCGCTGCAACCGCGCGGCACGCCTGTCAAATACAGGGCTCGGCTGGCGTCTGTCCGGCGCAGAATTCGACCAACACACTGCGCAGATCCACAGCTGGTCCCATGGCGGCCGTGATGCATCCCACACGTGATGCACCCCCGCCCTGGAAACTGGCACACACCTGCTCGTCGAACGGGCGACGAGCCGCGTACTGTCAGCACCTGACTTGACTGACGCAGCTAATGAGACGCTGGCATCCGGAAACGAGTGATATTTATGCCCAATTACACAGACATTTTAACCAGCGTCGTGTCGTGTTAGCCGGTTGTGCGAGTCAGACCGGTTCACACATCTCAAACCGGCCTCTGGGGATCTTTCAGCGCAGAAATTCCAGCGCGCCATGCATTCGGCCCACGCGGCTCCGAGTGCAGATATTTCACGGCATCGTCTGTTGCAAAATTGCGGTGTAACGGTGAGACGTCTGAGCGCCCGCCCGGCGGCGCCCGATGAGCGGCACACCTGTGAGCGGGCCGGGCTCTGCCGCTCGCCGCCCTGTGCCAGAGCGGCAGCCGCCGCCAGAGTGCCTTGACCCCGCGCATGCGCGCTGCGCGCCCAGCCGCCGGCAAGGATCTGACCCGCTAACTCCGCACTGGCGCCGAGGCGGGAGAGTCGGCCGAGAGTGCTGCCACCAGAGCAGAACGTGGGTCGGACTGTACATTCTGGATTGAGTTGGATTTGTATCCGGCCGGATATAATTATGGTAACGAATTATAATTTCGTTTGTATGGTACTGAAGCTGCTCAAATTCCTCTCAGAAATTCCCTTCATTAGTTGGCTTACAGGTTCGTGTTGGAAGAAAATGAAGCCAAGGAAATATGCTTTTTCATCCTTCTGTATTGTGCATTATTAGACTTCAATGCATAGTTGGTCTGTTAGTTTGTTTGAGTACTTTTCGTTATCCAGGTGGCTAAATACATTACATCTGTACCAAGGTTGGTGCATGCCTACCACATGTTTCATCAGTGAATACGACATGGACCATGTGTAATGAGCGAGCATGTGATGCATGGTGCAATGCATACTGCCCGCACACCCAATGTCACGTTCCTGGGCGATGTCATGCCAATAAGGTCTCAAGAAACTGAGCCTGATCTGCTAAATGAGTCAGGTTTGACGTAGCTGTCGCATTAATTAGGTGATGAGTTACAGCCTATCAAGATGATTTAACTGTTGTCATATAGCTGTGTAGTGAATGTTTGTGCTCTGGTACCTATCTATATAGCCAACGCAGTCGATGCGCCCGTAAGCCCAAATAACCAACTCTGTTACCTACCTTGCAGCTGCTAAGTTTATATACATTTGTCGGAATTAAAAGCAAATTATATGGATCGGAACATTTTTGCATGCAAACGGGTTGGCTCCACACTCTACACTGCACACTTGCAACATAATTGAACTGCACTTGACGTGCACGAATGGACCTTCACAGATCTGGATCTGATGACATAAATGAGTGTCAAACCGTGTTATGGTCTAGCTGCCACTTCGCCAGAGACCAGACAATTTTTTATAACGACTAAAGTCTTCTCTAACGTTTAGTTTTCCCACCTCCCAGTCCTGTCCGTTCTAGCAGTCAGTGATTAGATTCCATTGATTTAGCATTACTTGGATGGGGTGGGGTGAAGACTGGGTGGCTCGGATGGCAGTATGAGTCGTTAATTGGCGCGCTCCCGACAAACTTCCTCAATAGAGGTCCAAACTGGAACGGTGTCAGAAGGATGATGCGTCGCCTCTCAAGTGCACAGGGGCGTCTGGCCGTCCGAGTGCACGCTGTTGGCGCAGGCCAAGATGGCCGCGCCTGGCGTCGTCATAAAGCAGAGGCGGCGGCGCGCTCAAGGTGGCGGAAACCTGTTGCAGGATGAGAGCCCATCTGCTGCACTGGCGCTGCCCCGAGCCGGGGACCGTCGGACGGCCATCACCGACGTCACGCCACGTCACGCCACGCCACGTCACAGCAGCTGGGAGCAACGGCCAAACGCTCATACGGCACAAGCTGCACGTGAAAACTAGAGGAAGGGCGCGTTTGGCGAGCGAAAGCCGCACCCCTGGGTCACTCGTGCCCGCCGTAGTCAGTTGTGGGGGAAGCGTAATACATACTGTGCGCGTCGGCCGGCCGGTCGAAGGCACAGTAAAAACGCGCCTTTCGTGGCCTTCCGTGTGGTGCCGAACAGATGACCGCTGGGTGTGGTCAGCGCACGTTCGCCTTCTCGTCCTCCGTCAGAATACCTCAGACTTCGGTAGTGTACACCGGCCCACCGTGGGGCTCAATTAGAACAGATTGAGCAATCTGCCCCCAGCACAATCATGAATCCAGTCACGGGCGTTGAGTGAAGGGTGGATTAGCGGGACGGAATGATGTCTAAAATTCGGAAGCTGGTTGAAGCCAGGAAGCACACAAAATGTCGGTTCGTAAGATTGTCTCCATTGATGATGGCTGAGAACTGCAACTAAGTGCCCAAATCACATCAAGTAACAAACCACGCTCATACCTCTCCAAAATTAACATTTCAATAATAATTGTGCACGTTTCATGGCACAAAAAAAACAGAAATATTATTTTAAAAGCACACTAGCACCAAAGCAGTGTTTTCGGAGAATAGTTGGTACTGCCTGGTAATATATAATTTATAATCGAAACACGCGAGACCGAACCCATTCCTGACCAAGTTAAGTCGCCACTGCTCGACCATGCATACCACAGTTAATTCCCTTTCACAAGAACGACTCGCCTATCCTTTCAGATTTTAGACGGGGCTCCCGGTTTCTTTGATCTTCAAAGCTGGTAATCAAGGCTGATATTATCAAACCTGTGTCATAATTATAAACGTAAGTGCATTACTAGAATCATTTATCATGTACTCAGGACCATTTCAAGGTAATCAACAAACGTAGCTAACACATGGCTTGCCTTGACTGGCCGAAGGCATCCATTTCACATTCAACCAGACCTTTGAATTTCTGTGACAAATATGCTGAATGCACTTCGCATTTTTTGTAGTACAAAAAAAAATCCGCCGTCTGGAACGACTGGCATTTAGTGCGAGGCTGGACGATGGATTGGGCAATCTGGCCGTGATTAGCAGTGGCACTGGTGACGACTGCCATTAGCAGTAGTGCTGATGGCGAGTGTCAGGCGACAGTCAGGAGTAGTTGGCTGGCCCCACAGGTGAGGGCGGCCCTGACCTGGTCTGCACCCTGCCGCCGTACACACTGTCAGGCGACAGTCGGGAGTGGTGGGCTGGCCCCACAGGTGAGGGAAACCCTGGCTTGGTCGCTCTGTCTGCAGCCGCCGTGCACACTGTCAGGCAGGCTTGCACACCACAGGACCGCCGTGAGTGATGGTGAGCCTGCGAGCCGAACCGTAGAGGACATTTGCGCTGCTGCGTATAGAGGCTGGTGTGTGCCTTGCATGCAAAAGCAAAGCATATGGCTATCTGCGCTAAAAGAGAAGAGGATATTTACGAGGTTGTTTACGTTCATTCGAGTCTGTGTGGGTAGGATGGTCAGGTGCTGACGGTGTGGGCGCACGCACTAGCTTCGGAAGTGGGGTGTGGGGGAGTGTATTTACAAGGGTGCCGTACCCTTGATCATATTTTACATTGGGTCATTAGATTAGAACATTAAAGGTCATTTGCGCCGAGTTTATAGCGAGTGGGTTTTGCAAGCAAATTCAAGGCAAGTGTACACCTGCATTAAAGGAGTTTGACTTCATAGTGAAATAGTGAGACGTTAAGGCGCTGAAGGCGCGGAGTGGGCGAGGCCCATCTCCAAGATCATTGAGGCGATATATTTTAGCTTCCTTTACCTGCTCCACAAAATAATTTGTATCCGGAAGCGATCATGTCTTGATAGATAACGCAGCCTCATTTGAGTCCTCACGAAAACTATTTGGTGGACAAAGAGGATGAGATATTCCGAGTACTTCTGGAAGCATCTTCGCATTGCTCTAGTTCGGTCTGGTCAGATATTACGCTGTGCCACGCAGTGTAACGCACCGTGGGCTGTGTTTTGAGCTTGCGGCAAACATCGAGATGTGGCGCAGATAACCATGCTGTGCGCGAAGCGAGTGATTTGTCGGCCTGTCTCGGCGACCAGCGGGCGATCCGCGCCGCACCACCACCACCGCGACTGCGCCATTAATGCCGCACACGCACGAGCAGCGCCACTTGCGCGGCGCGCGCCGCTCGCAAGATGCACATACAAAGGGGTGCTGCTAATGTCGGGACGGCCGGCGACGTCATCGGTCTCTCGGCCCGACCGGGCGCCTGGCTGAGCGGCGACTGCTGCGAGCGCTAACCAACGATACGCGACGCTTGCTGGCCGGCCGTGGCGCCTCGTGTGGCCACTTAGCCCGCCCGGACACGTCCGCACAGCCGAGATCCGGCTGGAGGCGCCGCCCGAACACGTCCGCACAGCCGAGATCCGGCTGGAGGCGCCGCCCGGACACGTCCGCACGGCCGACGCTCAGCTGGAGGCGCCGCCCGAACACGTCCGCACAGCCGGGATCCGGCTGGAGGCGCCGCCCGGACACGTCCGCACAGCCGAGATCCGGCTGGAGGCGCCGCCCGAACACGTCCGCACAGCCGAGATCCGGCTGGAGGCGCCGCCCGGACACGTCCGCACAGCCGAGATCCGGCTGGAGGCGCCGCCCGAACACGTCCGCACGGCCGGGATCCGGCTGGAGGCGCCGCCCGAACACGTCCGCACAGCCGGGATCCGGCTGGAGGCGCCGCCCGGACACGTCCGCACAGCCGAGATCCGGCTGGAGGCGCCGCCCGAACACGTCCGCACGGCCGGGATCCGGCTGGAGGCGCCGCCCGGACACGTCCGCACAGCCGAGATCCGGCTGGAGGCGCCGCCCGAACACGTCCGCACGGCCGACGCTCAGCTGGAGGCGCCGCCCGGACACGTCCGCACAGCCGGGATCCGGCTGGAGGCGCCGCCCGGACACGTCCGCACGGCCGACGCTCAGCTGGAGGCGCCGCCCGGACACGCCCGCACAGCCGGGATCCGGCTGGAGGCGCCGCCCGGACACGTCCGCACAGCCGAGATCCGGCTGGAGGCGCCGCCCGGTAGCCGGCGGCGGCGCATCTCCATAGACTCGCCATTATCCGCTGAGGAGGTTTATAAGCTAACGACACAGTAATGGCAGCTATCGCCGGCCGCATCCGGTCGGCGCCTGATGGATTGGTGGTCGACACACCAGTCCGGCACGTCGCTGTCCTCCTTCGCGCTAGCCACGCGCCCGGGTGAGGACGCCGCTGGGAGGGAATCGGTTAGAACATAAGCAAAGCGCAGGGGAGGGCGGTGCTGGGTGCAAGGCAGCAACGATTGGCGGACGGGCGCGGTGAGGCGCTGGGTGGAGGCTGCACTGTGCAGATAAAACAGCGGACGGTGTGTCTTGGGTGTGACGGTGTGTCAACGGTCTTGGGTGTGCTAGCAAGGCCGATGCGGGGACGAGGATCAATGCAGGTTAGTTAGTTATTTGAGTATAAGTGCGCTTCGACCAAAACTAAAAAAAGATCAATGCAGAAAATTGGCGGGGAGGATGGGGCTGCGAGATGAGGGTTTGTACAAACCAAGCAGCAAGAGAGCGTGGAAGGAGGCTGAGATGATGGTGGGCACGAATGTCCATCCCAGAGTATATGCTGAGCGAAGGCAGGTTGGAGCTGACATGTGTGGGTTACGGCAGATGGTGATGGATACACGTGTCCAGCTCAGAAGGTCTCAGAAGGTCTCAGAAGGTCAGAAGGTATCAGGTGTCCAGTCCAAAAAGCGTACACTGAGAGCCAGGGCAGGATTTAGTCGACAGTGGTCATGACAGGTAGATGGCAGAAAACTCGGTGCACGTCTGATATGGAGCTAGGGTGCCGGACATTAACGGGCTAACGAGAAAATAATGCCTTCCCTGTGCGTTAATGGATTATGTATTGTGGATTGTGCATCGTGGATTGCGGCGGCCAGTGGTCGCTCACATCAGCCATGTCGCGGTCGTGGTCTGGGGATTGTCCCAGCTGTGGACAGTTGTCTAGAAACACATTCAGAGAGGTGTTTGACGTTGGGAACAATTTTTGATGGCAATGTGATAAGCACTTAGGATTTCCAGCACGAATATTCGATGTCCCTGGTCTTACTTATTGTTGGTTCACCTGGCAGCGATGGCGG
Source organism: Imbricaverruca yamaguchii (assembly GCA_034440575.1). Classification (NCBI taxonomy): domain Eukaryota; kingdom Metazoa; phylum Arthropoda; class Thecostraca; family Neoverrucidae; genus Imbricaverruca; species Imbricaverruca yamaguchii. The sequence goes on from JAOTOL010001662.1 coordinate 5,192,282, forward strand.
AACATACGATGATTCAGCACTAGAACAGACAAGGAACCCAGCCGTACAGAGATATGCTGACGGGCAGGTGATACGACCAACGCTGCAGAGACAAATGTCAAAAGGTCGCAGCTACGGAACATTTCACAAGACTCTCACATCTATTAATACTTTATATATGTAGACATCAATATCTATGCGTGCCCAACAGGTCAGTCGCAAACCTCACCTGTTCCAAAACAACAAAGAGCCTCGAGTCATATTAGAAATGCACCATCAATACGGTCGACACCGCTGGACACCTCTGTTCAGGCACTGCTGTTGTTGTTGTGGTCATAGTGGGAACGATTGGCAAGTCGATTGGCTGACACTAACGATGCTGGTGAACAATAGTAGTACCGAGAAAGCGAACTGGGGTAACCCGACGAGAATCTTGCTGTCATCCGGGGAAACTGGGGTAGGCAAATTGAGAGACATCGGAACTGAGTTTGAACTGAGTTTGCTTTGAATCGCCTCCCATGGACACAGGCGTTGAGCTCAAATTCGACTATGCAAATGGAACAGCTTGTGATTATAATGCGCGCATGCATACTTTTATACAATTCATGTAATATATGTCGTCATCTAATCTGATAATGACATAAGTAAACCGGAAAGCGACGCACAGGCGCAAAGGCTTGGAGCGGTGAAACTATAGGAGGTGGAACGACCGAGCCAACCAGCGAAGAGATATACATTAGCCTGGAGGAATTTAAACGAGACGCCAACACGTTCAGAGAAGCATCCTGGGGGTACATAATGACACGACACGACAAAGAAAATCGCACAGCTGTCCCAATTTTGACCTGACATTTCCCAAGTAGCGGCCATTCGGTTCAAATGGGGCCGTTAATGGAATTAACATTTTGCGTGGGACGGGCACCGACGGGGACGTTAGTGGCACCTAAATCCCCTATTAATCCGGACTGCCTCTCGGTCGGCACGCATGAGTTCGCTGGGCCGTTTCCGTCGGATAAGATGCTTAGCATCAAAGGCGGTGTCCTGCGCTGTGGCGCCGGCGGCAGGCAGGCGGTACAGGCGCACCAGCGCGCGCTGCCGATGCTCCGAACAATCCCGGTAATGTGTTGCGTTTTCATAAAACGCACTTGTGCATTGAGAGGACAAGCCTTGGTGGGAGACTCAGCGCCTGACGCCTGACACGAAGACTACACTGGGGACTGCAGCGCACGACCAGGGTGCCCACAGAGTGCCCACCAACCGATGGAGGATGCCATCGAATGGCTAGTCGCTCCTTGGTTAGACGGGAAGGGAAGAAGCAGGAGGCGGTCAGAATGTAAGTCAGTCACGGAAAATCGACGTTTGTCTCTATTGACAAATGATGTGCCACCCTGTGGCCCCCGTCCCTCAGTACATGAGTGGTGCTAAGCCACCTCGTACTTAGCGAACTCGGTGCCCTGCCCTTTTAGGGTGTGGCACGTCAGGGCCTGACTACGAATTTGGTGTTGAGTATAGATGGCTTTTAGGTTGAGTCTTTCCATTGAACGCCGCGCCCTGGGCTGCGTGCTAAACTTCACAACGTCTCCGGCGTCGCCTGATCCCCATTTGGCAGCGCCTAGCCCATTGTTGGCCAGGCGTACGTGTACCTTTCAACGGTGAAATTGTACGGCCGGCTTGTTCTGCACGAGGTGTGCATAGTATCGCTGCCCGTACACCCTCCCCCTGCCCTGTCTGGGCTGCACCGCACCACCGGTTCGGTGGGTTCGTCACCAGGAGGGCTGGCGCGCCATGCCATGTGCGGCCGTCTCGGGTGACCTTCGTGACCGACGGCGGGCGGCGGGCCGCTGTAGCGCCGCGCCGTGACGCCGGAAAACGGCGCCAACCGTGCTGAAAGCACGCGCGGCCGGCATCGGGCCGTGCTGACCGGCGGGCGCCTCCATATTAGGATGCAGGTGGCCGGCGCCGGCCGGGCCGATGTCAGGGTCAGCCGCTGGGAGTGGACTGAGAGTGGACCGAGAGTGGACTGAGAGTGGACTGAGAGTGGACCGCGAGAGTGCGCTGAGAGTAGGCCCTCGTAGTGGTATTGGGAGAGGTTGGGGAGGGTGTAGTGCTGGACGTGATGGGGTTTCGGGCTGGGCAGAGAGGGAAGCAACAGTGAGTGACTTCGGAGTCTTCGAAACACCATCTCTTCGGAGAGAGATGGTCCTTTGAGCAGGCTTTCGGTTGAGATAGGGATGGGTCGGGGATGGGTCGGTGACGGGTCGAGGCTGTGTCGGCGCTGGGAGCAGGATTGGAATTATGATGGGGATGGGTTTGGTGATCCGAGGTTGGGCCGGGACTGGGTCGGGACCGATGCAGGGCGATCGGGTGGGTCGGGCTGGAAAAGGGCGAGTCCGGGCTGAGATAGCGCGACTCGGGTCGGGTCGGAGCTGTGCCAGGGCGAATGTGGGGGAGGGTCGCGATTGGATCCGGGCCGGATCAGAGCGAGGCCGAGTGGATGGCTGGGTCCGACCGATCGCCAGCCACCATAGCGGTGAGATCATTGCCGAGGTGCGATCCTGTGCAGCTGGCGCCAACCACGAGCTCATCCGGCGGTACGAGGCCGAATCTCAATCGCTAAACTAAACCACTGAAGTTAAGCCTGACCGGCCACTGTTGCCAGCCGGAGCTAGATCGACCGCCAGCACGCCGGCATCATACTCGGCGGCCAGGCATGGGCATCGTATAGGCCGCGTGTGTCCGGCTTTCCTGCACTTGAGTTCGTGCACCGGATTCTTTTCTTGAAATTGTGACATCACGCAATCACAGGCGGTCGCCTCAAGTCTCTGGATATCCGCCCTCCTCATAGTGCAGCAGAGCGCGCCAATGTGCCGTGCAGCATGGATCTGAACGTGGATCTGGATCTAAAGAGTGGATCTGGATCTGAAGAGGAATGGAGCTCGCCAACGCCTGCCTTGGAGAAGCACATGAAGCCCCAGCTGGAAACTTTGCGACGTTGTAGTGCGTCTACAATTTTTTTTGTTTGTTCAATGATTAAAATATCATGCAGAATAATAGCAATAACATGAATATCTGACAAACCAAGACCGCTTTTAAATGTGTTACTTAGAATAGGCATGTCAATTCCCACTTGCTATCGCCGGGCATGTTCAAAAACAATTTATCGCCCAACGAAAACGTTCTTAGAATAATTATGGTCGGCATTCAAAAACATACCGTCCCGCTTCGGGATCCGATCACCAAGATGCAAACCCGACAAGCATGTCGGGTCACGCCTGAGAAGCGTCAAACAGGTTCGCGCCGATCGTCCGCCCCGCCCAGGACTGCACGCCTGTCAGGCAGGAATCAAGGTGCAGGCACCAGAGGATTGCCGCTCGGATGTGTGCGGCTGGCCACAACACGCGGCAGCCGCGCCAGCAGCAGCTCCCGCCGACTGCTGACGGGAACAGCGCCAGCGGACCATCACGAGACTCGGACGGTGCAGATGGCGGCGGCGATACACAGCGCTGCGAGCTGAGCTGGCGGAGTCCATGAGAGGAGCTACATGAACAGCTGCTCCTTCCACCGCCCCACTTTCGAGAAGTCGAACTTCAACCCTTCAAGGCATCGCCACCGCCAGTGAAGGAAGCATGCGCCCCAGAAACTTCGTTACATCTAACACTACCGCTATGTCCGTTACATGGAAAGAATCGACCTAGACAGGGCAGAACAGAGTAGACAGATTGCAGCAGACCAGGGCAGGACAGGACAGGACGAAGCTGCCCCTGACCGCCGGATTTGGCGCCGTCGTCACCGTGCTGAAGTGGACGGGGCGGAGACGGCTGGGCCGCCGCGGACGGGGCGGAGACGGCTGGGGCGGAGACGGCTGGGCCGCCGCGGACGGGGCGGAGACGGCTGGGCCGCCGCGGACGGGGCGGAGACGGCTGGGCCGCCGCGGACGGGGCGGAGGCGCCAACGTCAGGTGTCCGACCCGCTCTCCACCTGCACCCCGACTGCTAATTGCCACCTGTTTGGAGCCAGAACACACACGTGCGCGTTCCGATGAGAGGCGGCAGTGGGGCGCGATGGAGTGAGGGATAGTGAACTTCGAGGTGTGTCAGACCATAGAGGTCACTTTCCTGTGCCTGGAACTACATGTGTGGGCTCTTTACGCCTATGTTTACGTTTGAAGTGTTTACGATAATGTATTCCTGTTAGCGTTAGGGAAGCACGAGCTGTAGAAGGTGCAGGGGGATAAGGAAGGGATGAAAGACAGTCTCACGACAGGACGAGACGATACTATCCATGGAATTTTACTTCAGGTCTCAATATAACTTTGCTATGTGGAAGGGGAGAGGGAATTTATAACAAGCTATGTATGTTAAGTGTCAGCACATGATCTTGATATCTTCTTGGGATACATCGATGGATGTTGCTGTCACAGACTGAAGTCGGTTTGCCTATTATATATGTCCAATGCCATCGTGAGTTAGTTAGTTAGTTAGTTATTTGGGTTTTAGGGCGCATCAACTGCAGTGGTTATACAGCGCCCATAACTTTTAAACTGTGTCAATCCTAAACTCAAAATCATAAAATCCTAAAATCAAATCGTACCATGCGGACTTGCTCACGTACAAGGGATTAGACAGGAGAATATATAGAATTGAAGTTTACCTCCGAAAGAAAGTGGAACAATTTACCAGAATTGATCGCGACCGAGTCATCCCCAAGAACATCACGAATTGATAGTGCCTGCGATCGACCAAAGTAGTGCTTGTAAACATTAGAAAGCTGAGGACATGACGTTAAGATATGACGCACTGAAAGACGTCCCTGGCATCTGGGGCACATCGGCATATCATCACCACAAAGAAGATACCTGTGAGTTGCGTAAGTATGGCCAATACGTAGGCGGCACAGTGTCACCTCGTCTCGCCTAGTCCTACGCGAGCACGAGGACCACTGGCCGATGCTAGGCTTAATTTTCCTCAGCTTGTTTTCACCGACCGCGTCCCAAAGCACCTGCCACTCACGAAAAACATAATTGTTAATGACTGGATATATATCTCTAGCAGGAATGGCCATATTCCGTGTATACGGTTTCTGTGCTGCGCGCTTTGCAGCCGCGTCAGCAGCCTCATTCCCCGAAATACCGACGTGGCTCGGAATCCAGCACATAGCGATGGTCTTACCATCTGCACGTAGTGACGTCAAACGTAAAACTATTTCCTGAACAATGGAGTGTGATGAATTAAAAGACCTCAGTGCCATAAGGCTACTGAGACTATCTGTTAGGATGAGGTGCAATGCTTCGTCAGATACTTGTATAAAGCACAATGCTTTGCTAATGGCTACCAATTCCGATGTGAAGACGGATGCATGCACAGGTAGCGTAAAAGATCGTGTGGCGGAGCCGCTAACAAACGCCGAGCCAACACCAGCTTCGATCTTTGAACTGTCCGTGTATGTTTTCTTGTAGCCGACGTAGGACGCAATGACGTCCAGTGCTGCATTCGGAACTGCATTCGGAACTCTTGAGGTAGGGTATCATGTTTGTAGTTTTCGCTGAGTGTAACATCAATGATGGGGGATAGTAACTCCCATGGAGGAGTTACTATCCCCATGGAGGAGCCATCGTGAGTTGACCATTTATTGCATATACTCCGTTCAATTGCAAGTCAGCTACATCCAACGACACCACGAAGTACCAATTTGTTCAAGTGAACACGCAAATCGTTTCATTCTTCACGTCCGATATCGCACGCTTGAATACATGCTTACTTCAGAAGCTGTAGCGTGCTGTATGCATGCAGTGGATGCACTGGCTAACATGTGACCCTCACTGACACATGCGTCCCCGACACATTAATGTCCCGTAGATAAAACGACAAACATATAATGTATGGAAGCATGTTGGCCAACAGGGAAGTAAGCGAGGATGTGGTGCACTTTTTTCGACATCAAGCTTGAAATGAGTATTTTACTTACTGGAGGACGCCAATTTACTGGAGGCCAGCAGGACCCTACACCATGCTATCATGGTGGATGACTTCGTTCTGATTATGCGATCTATTTGATGTGTTCGACGTACCTGACGTTCGTTTGATGTTCGTATTGATGCTGTGGTGTGAGGGTAGTGTTGTGTTTTCTGTTGTGGCTTTCTGGTGATGTGGACGGATGTTCCGCTGTGGGAAGGCCAGCGGCGAGTCGGCTACTGCCGCCGGGTCGCTCGCGCCGCAAATAGGCTGCTCGCGCCACAACGGCCCACACTGGCACGTCGGGAGGAAATGCGATCACCCGACGCGCCAGGGTAAACACAGCAACAAGCCGGCTCCCTCGTCAGCGGACAGTCCTCCCTTCTCTGCTGGAAAATGCGGGCGTCGGCGCGCGCCCCGACCGCAGGATGGGGCCAGTCGCCCCCCTCCCGCCCTCGCCCCCAGGTGTGGGCCATCGCGGATGAGTTCTCCACGTCTCAGGAAGCGCCGAACGAACTGCTTGTTTTCGATGTGTGTCGACCGCACCAGATGGAAAACATTTGTCAGGTTATTTGTGTAGTCGCTGGGTGGACAGCTCCATTAACCTTGCTGCTCGGGTCCGGAGGTACCGGGAAAACTCGTCAACAAAGGGTGCTCTGGCAAACATGCGGCTTCTGGAGTTGGTTACGAGAGACCCGGCAGCAGAAATTTGGCTGGAACGGTGTAATCTGGCTCACACCTGATACCACTGGCTCTGAGGGGCCAACCGTATTAGTGTGTAGTTGGTGTGCTCTTGTTTGCTGGTCTCTTGTCATGCTCTATTTTGTTGTTGCTTCTGACCACTTTAATCATGCATCTGGCGCAAGCTGACCCACAAAACCCACAGGAAATCCAATTTGATCTGCGGTAGTCTGGTTAGTAGACCGACTGCCGCTCAGGTCTCCTATTTGCACGACCTGTTGCACAGACGCTCACAGAATCTGGACGGGGGGCGGATGGATGCCGGGTAGGTACTGTATTGCAGTTTATGAGTGCATCGGCTGCACAGGTCATGCTGCATGCGGGTGCTGCATGCCTCTTTGAACATGCACAGGTGGGTCCACTGAGCCAGCGATGGACGAGCGCCGGAAGGGTGGCCTAAGAGCGCTGAACGAATTAAGGTCGGGTGCCAGGCTGACGCTGGACGGACACTGGACGGATGGTGGACGAGCACTGGACGGACGGTGGAAGAGCACTGGACGGACGGCGGACGAGCACTGGACGGATGGTGGATGGGTGCTGGGTGGGTACAGGTCTCAGGGTGGGTGCTAAGCGTCGCTGACGTGAGTTTGGCACATCTGAGCGCGTGATCACGGAGCGGTCGCGTGAGCGGCCCGACAGGGGCCACGCCAGCGCCGACCGCCAGTCCAGAGCAGAGCCACCCCGCCGGCCGACCACTGCCGAAATTGGCCGCTTCCTGCCCGACTGTGGGAACGGCGCGCCGCCGGCGCGGCCCAGTCTCCCAGCGCCGGCGCAGGTGCACTCTGAGAGCGGACCGCTCGGCCGGCCGAAACACCGTGTAGACTTTGCCAGACGTAGCCGATAGTCGCCGGCGGCCGTAGTGGGTGGCGATCGGCAGTCCGGGGGGGCCGTCCGATCTCGCCGGCGGCGACGGGCGACCTCACGGGCGCGGTTGTCAGGTGTTCCTGAGGAGTCGCGGAGTGATCGTGCCGGCTACACGGGGCCGGCACGCTTTCCCAGGAGAATCGCGGCGGAAGAGCGCGCGAGCGGTGACAGTTCTGCCGAGCTGCCGCCAGCATTCGTCGAAGCGGCCGCCAAACGCGAGCGTGCATCGACCGAGCCTGTTGCCGGCCGGCCGACCGGAGATAATCGACAGGCGTGAGGAGAGCTTGCTGCGCTCGTTTTCGCCAGGGCGAGTTGACCACCGCGTCACTGAACGCCCCCTCCGGCTGAACCCGGCAGCTTTTTACCGGCCACCACCGTACGAGCGCTTGTTTTCCTGCCCACCCTTTTTTTTTTTTTATACAGCCCCCCCCTTTGTGGGAAATTTAAAAAAAGGAATTTTTGGGGGGAAGGGGGGAAAAAAAACCAAAAAAAACCCACAAAAAAAAAAAAAAAAACCCACCCCACCCACAACAAACAATTAAAAAAAAAAGGTCCTACCGTCCTGTCAACAAACGCCAACTCAGCTTGAGTCGAGCAGACCCGCGTCACCACTGGCAACCGGAGACATGCCGGTCAGCGACTGCCAACGCCGCACAACAATGACATCTGCTGTTTTCTCGAGGCGGTGTTGGTGGTTTCCGAGCCGCCGTCAGGGGACGCCACCAGCGTGGGAACCAGCCGCCCACGCCACCCTCGGGAAACACAATTAATGGTGGAAAATAATGGCACGATCGAAGCATCGCACACAGCTCTTGGCCGGCTGTCGGGTGGCCATCTCCCTAGTCGCCGCCTCCACCACATATCGTCTCTCGGAAACTGTGTCCAGCAACATCCACCCCTTGTTGCTTCATGAAGCTCCCTCCAACCACCATTACCAGCCCCCTGAAGCTCTCTCCAGCCACCGCTACCAAAAATTATCTCCCTGAATCTATCCAGCCATCACTACCATCTATTGTCTCCATGGATCTTACTCCAGCCGCGACTGGCATATCTTTTTATCTCCATAAAACTCCTTCCCAGCCTGTGCCACCACCTGTTATCTTCCTGATGGCATCGCTGCACACCCCCACCATTCATCGTCCTAAGGTTGTCTCCGACTGACGTCCCCGAGGCGACACGAACGTCTCCCACGTGTATACCCGCTATCCAGTCCCTGATGGCGCCCCTGATCGTCCGTCTCGTCACTACCGACGTGTGTCCCTGGGCGTTCGCACTGCGTGGCCGACGAAGACGCCGCAAAAAGTCTCCCCTTGTAACCGGATGACGCCGCAGCCGTGGGAGGACGGGCGGCGCCCGTGGGAGCGCCACTGTCTCGACGTGTCGTCATGTGCCGGAGCCACGAGCGGTGATTACGTCAAGATGACGAGAGCACAGTGACGGCCAATGGGGGAGCCGGACAGCCACCTGCAGCCGCTCCGGCCAGTCTTGCGGAGCCTCGTCCATAACGGCGACGGCGACGGTTACAAGGAGGTGCTCCGGTCGAGTCCGTCCCTCAGGGCGGTCTCCGAACGGGAGATTGAAGTTGCCGGAGCCAGGCATCAGCCAGCAAGATAATTTCGAGCCCCTGAGCTGCTGGGATCATGTTATTTGTCCAATAGTTTGCAGCTGACTTTCGCATTTGCTGTTGTGAGATTTTACGCGGTACACACTAAGCACACGTGGTTGTCACGTAAGCGGCAACACGAGATGTGTACTATCATGATCTTCATGGTGGATTGATTGGCTACACCAAGGTTAAGTATGCATCTACGAGGAGATGAAACAGTCCACGCCCCTGAGGCACATAGATTTGAAGGTAGCCACGTATTTTCTGCAACCCGCAGCAAGCATAGACACGTTTCCAATCTGGTGAAATATTTTACTCATCATAGCGTATGTTCAAATTACAGTTTTAGTAGTTTTCGGAACATTCGGTACGTTTTTGGTCTAGCGAAATATTTTGTGCCAAGGCAGATTTAGTTCACTTGCTTTCTTCCTTCCTCTCCCCTTCTCCACTCCCAATGCAAGCAACTGGACCCGCCGGTGACACATGTGTGGACAGACATGGTACATGTGTGGACAGACATGGCACATGTATGAGGTCGTCCAGTGTCGAGACGCCATGGTCACTCACAGCCTCGGAACCCTCTCAAAAGTCCCTCCCATCAGCGTCAGCGTGGCCTTCACGCGCCGTGACTCTTTACGGCCCACGGCACACCTGTTACCCACCAGTTCAAACTACGGCTCACTGAACTCGCCGCCTCCTTCCCCCCCGTCCGGAAGCCGAGTGATGACCACGCTGGGAACAAGAAGGTGCGCTGATCCAGCATCACTGTCCAGTGCCCACCCACCACTGATATTTGGAACCAGCATCACTGCCCTGTGCCCGCCCACTACCGATGTGTGGAACACGTGGGGGTTGGCGAAGCACGATGGATAATGGAACGGATGTGCGAAGCTGCGGCTGTGCACGCGAAGCATACACGTGAGAGTGTGAGGCCGGTCGGTAAGGCTTTCAGGGAAGATGGCAGCCGAATTGTCCGGGAAGCTGCAACGAAAATGCAGGACACGGTGCACACCGTTGTTGAACTTAGCGGATCTCGCTGCCACCGTGCAAAAGCAAATTGAAAGGTAAGCTTACCTCCACCATCGCTGACCATTAGCATTGCACAATTGCATCTCGGTAAAAATGTGAAGCCCATCGTGCAGAGAAATAATCGATGGATCTGGCGCACGATTCTGTGGAATGTTGAACACCTTTTTCCTGGCGTTGCTGCCTTGCCGTCTATCCGAAATCTAGAATTCGTGGGCAACATTCGAACTAATTCATGCCTGGCTGAAGTCTAACACCCTTTTGTTGCCAGTGACGCAATTTAATGGTCAAAGTGCCAGTCATAGGCTGTTTATAACAGACACCAGACGGCATTTATTCATGGAAAATCTATTCACTCAAGGCACAATGAGCGCCGAAGTCTGGCGAGGGTGCGGCACCCATAGCGGACGAGGGCTGGAGTCGGAACACAAAACAGCCAAGTATTGTTTCTCCAGTTAGAATTAACGAATGGTGAGGCAGGCATAATGAACACACGGGAACGATGGGCGCATTTTGTCTATGCATAGCGAAGCCCTATACACAAAGCACAAATGGCCGTCCATTGTTTCCATTTGCAAGAGCCGGACTTCTATTATCATTGAAGAGAACCCGAGTCAATATGCAGCTGTATACATCTTAAATACCTCTTTGTGACGGCTAATTCCGGCGCCGATACAAGCGTCATGTTACTGGCACCTGGCGGCGGAAAGAGAGTCCAGCATGCCGCAGTGAACTAGCATGGTTCACGGGCAACCACAAATCAACAAGCAGCCCTGACGAAGGGTTATTAACAACACGATCCAGGTGCAGGAGTATCAATAACATGGTCCAGCTACATGACGTCACAGCAGCCGGTACAGGGTCGACCGTGAACGGCGTATTTGCATGTGTCGATATGATTGATGACCGAGTACAGGGGCGGGTGGGCGGAGTCGGCACATCAGGTGGGAACGGCGCGCCGAAAGGCCTCAATCGCCGGCCACAGCCGGTCACAAAGCGCGCGAAATCGGCGCGCAGAGGGGGCCGGCGCCCAGAACATTGCTGCCGATTGGGGAAGAGTGAAATCGACAAAGGGAGCGCACCCAAGACGGCCTGGTTGGCGCGGATTACCGTCGACTCGGGCCGTAAATCCGCCGGTAACGGCGGCCAGCGGCCAGCGCCGCTTGGTCCGAGCTCACCGGCCTCCACGGTCGCGCCGAGGACAGCGCGCGCACCACGTACCGGCACCGGAGCGAAACGGCGCGGGAAATTGGGCCAACTTAGGGCGGCAGCCGGGTCGCCGAGCCGCCCCTTCCCTCACGTGCAGGCCGGCGACAAGTCTGAAGCACGTGCGGCCGTCTCGGCGCGTGCTGCTGTCCGGTGGCGGCGAGTACCGCCGCGCCGCGCCGAGCCGCTCCACGTCTGGCGTCACTGGCTGTTCGTTTATGAAGCACGTCGGTGGAGCTGATCGCAACTGCAGCTACGCCCACCATCGACCGGCCGTCCAACGATAACGGCAAATGGTGCAAACTGCACATTACCAGTTCAACCATAGGAAGTAATTAAGAAATTATGAGATGCTGTGTGGCCAGTTACCTGAGTAACAACGAGGGAACAATATTGAGCAGCAGTATGGAAATCGCAACAACGGCAGGACTATTGACGAATCAGCTTTTTCGCACATTGATGCAGCGCTGATGATTGCCGCGTCGCACGATTTACTACGTGTGGGAACCACCCGATTATTTTCAGAATTATCAGTTTTTGACTTCATGTCATTCGTGGCAGTCATTGATGGTGGTTCGAAGCGGGGCTTTACTGTTTGCAGGTGCCTTGTGTGCGGTGAAATGGGCATCAACCTCAGTTAATTAGTGCTCCGGATGCTCCAAAATTAGTGCTACTGTGAGAAAATCCCGGAAACTCCAATGGCATGCGGCCAAAGCCTGTCAAAATCAACAATTTATGTTGACACCCCCGTCCCGACAATTGGTCCATGATGACCTTCATTTGATTACATTACCCAACCGTTAGATACTTCCTCGCACCCAAACATATCCTGCAAGCCTTGTGTTGATGGCTTTCTCCGCTTTCGAAATTGTATGCGGGGTTGGTCAAAGGGAAAGGGTGGAATACGTCCTCACTCGCTTTAGAAAGAAATCCTTTCATCGCGAATGAGGTGTTCGAAGCCGAAGCTGTTGCAGGGAGAGTGGATATGCCATGCACGAATGTCATCAACAGACTGCCAATAATGTTGGCCCTAGTCTCACTGGCAACTCTTAATTTCGGTCAACTGATTTTTAGTAAGCGTGGCTATGTGGAGGTGAGCGGGTACCTAGATAATGACTAGTCACATAGAATAAATGAGCTATCGTGGATGCGGTACACATGCCCTCGTGGACGTGGTGCATACTGATGTGAGCCCGGCACACATGCCCACTCGACGTTCAGTGATAGTCGGGATTGCAACTGCATCTGTTCCATTTTACACGGTCAAGCTGTTGATACGCGCCAGAAACCAAGCCGTCCACAGTCACTGGCCGTGAGCGTGCGCTTTCCAATCCAACACGAAAGTCAGAGAAAACGCACCTAGGCAAGTGAGAGCAATTCATAATCTGGGCTCGCTACACGGGCACGAGAATTTGCACACTGCCTGACGCAATGTGTACTCATGGTCTTTGTCTGGCCCACTCGCACCCACTACACACTATCTGAACTCCGGACTATACCTGCGTAGCTAAAACATGCTAGGAGAAGGGGAAGTTATCCACACGCGAATGTCGTGTTTGTCTCACATTCCCATGGTTCGCTTCGTGTTGGCCACAGTTAGTCACCGTTAGTCAATGTGCGTGTCGGGGTGCCTCTCTACAAACCCCCTGACTACCACGCTGACTAGACAACTGGCGGGCTGACGAAGTAATCGGAAAAGCAGCACGCTGAACGAAAAAGCACGATGAGTTGCTAAACGTCCCGGCATCAGTCACCGGCCAACGAAAATATTTCGCTTGCCGTCTAATACATCCCAGTCTGCTGCCTGCAAAACCCTGGCTTGTGCACAGCCGAAACATTTCACTCGTTGCCGCGTCATCACCGTGTAGCTCGACCAAATAGGTCGACTGTCGACAGCCACGTCAGGAGACGGAGCTCGGTGTCATCCGACCGTACCACCACGGAGCTGGATCACGGGACCACTACGGGTCTGGATCACTGGACCACCATGGAGCTGGATCATCGGACCATAACGAGACTGGATCACGGGATCACTACGAAACTAGATCACCGGACCACCGCGGAGCTGCATCACCGGACCACCACAGAACTGGACCACCAACCACAGGGCATAATCACCGGGCCATAGCGGAGCTAGATCACTGGGCCAGCGCGCAGCTGGATCACAGGACCACCGGGACTGTCACACGGGGTCGGACCATTGGCGCCCAACAAAGCGCGCCTGAAGTTGCCAGCGCCGCGCCAAATACGGCACCGGAGAGAGCGGTCGACGGCCAGCCAGTGGGGGTCGACACCGACCCGACCCGACCAGGCTAATTGCCAGCAGCATCCTGCTGTGTGTGCCAATGCCGCTGGAGAAGTGTGGGCGGGCAGTGCGTGCGCCCTGCAACAAGGCAGCGCCGCCGCACCGTCACAAATCACACGTCGATTAGTGATCCGGTAGTGGTCGTGAGCCAGAAGTGGCACAGGAGCGGATTGTGGAGAGCCGCAGGGCGGAGGGCCGGGAAGCGGGAGACCGAGCACACGACCGGATGGCCTGCAGTCGGCCAGCGGAAGGTCAGATCACCGAGGCCCGTCACCCTCATGGGAAGGGTGAAATGTCCAGAGACGAAATAATGGGGCCAACAAGCGGGACTGCCGTCTACATTGTACAGCACTTGGTCTCAAGTTTGTGTGCTCTGACCAGAACGTGTTTGTTCTTTGGCATCATCTTGTCATCGACACCACCGGTATTAGCATGATATATCTGGGCATGCACCGATTTCCTCTGCTGCATGTAAATAATCGAATCGTATGCTCTTATATAATGCTTCATTCTTGGCCATGGCTATATATAATCATTACAAGCTTATCGATGTGCACCTGGAGACAGAACGCACAGATTTTGCAACAAATGTAGCCACCGACTGCCCGCATTGCTTTAGATTCAGCGTGTCCTGAACGTAGATTGGACGTTCAGGACACGTAGATATGTCCCTCCACAGGTGATCAGTTCCAAATGACAATTGTTTAATTATATTATTACTCCTAGATTGGGCGCAGATATAACAACCACCAAGCGCATAGTAATTATATATCAATAACCCAATACAAGCAACATCAATATAATAATGCAGCAACAACCGCACAAACTAATGATGCTATGTGAATCTGAACCAATTTAGCACATCCTTGGTACTTACTTGATACCCCGAGTAGTATCGGAATCATGAAGCATCAGAAGTTGACACGTTATAAACCTTGGATATGTTTTGTTTGCGCATCCCCACTAACCGTACATATTGATCAGCCCAACAGCCAGGATCGTGGCTCGCCTTGGACCGGTGATCCGCCCCGCAGGCAGGATCGTGATCCGCACTTGGACAGCTTTTATCCGCCCTGCAGCCAGGATCGTGGTCTGCCTGGAGCAGCTTTGATCGGCCGTGCAGCCGGGACTGTGAACCTCCTCGGACAGCTTCTCTACACTGCGTCATGGATTTGCAAAAGATACGCATGGAAATGTTCAACGCCTGACCGGCTTTGAACACCGTCATTGCCGTACTGTTCGCCAATCGACTTAAGGGGCCATCACGGCATCCAGGCCTGATACATGGGACTGCCGACACAGTATTTTGACGCCGAGAGAGCAGCGGCGGTCGGACCACAGCGCGGGCGAACTACAATCGGTGCGGCATCTTGGAGACAGAGCCGGCGGCGGGGCGCACATATCTACCGGCTTGTCTGAATACGATCAGTCAATTTAGTATGCGTCAAATGAGGTCGGCCGCCGCCGGTCTCCGGAGCATAGGATATAGACACGGGGTGGCTCGCATTGTATGCCCAGGAACCTGGACATACAATGCGCCAAAATGAGACAGTCCGATGCAAATCAGATGATTAGTTGCAGTCTTAGTGCTCGCTCGACCTGGGCTCTGAACCTTCCGCCTCAGAGAGCTTTTTAGATGATTTTTATGATGATTGTTTGTTTGGTTTATGTGAGATAACCGAAATGCTTACGTGTTGAACGAAGCTTGCATGATAACCAGCATGCCCCATAAAGGCAACACCTGACACTCGCGACCTAACTTGACCCTCACAATGCGGCATTCATTATTTCCATTCATGTTTCCTGAGTTATCGGCAGGTGGTTTTTCGTTGCCTCTCCTAATTTTTGGTTTCGAAGATGCCGGGAGTCTGAGATTCACCCAAGTGTAGGAATACGACGAGTAAAGCCCCCGTCGGAAGAGGCTAGCAGATATAACAGAGGTTCGGAACCAGGACAGCCATTCGGGATTTGCTCCGTGATTGCTGACATCGCAAATATGCAGCTGTGAAATGATGCTAGGCAATGCCATGGTATGATTATTGCGCTATAATCAGACTATTTACGCTCCCATTGGTCCATTCAACCTCCCTAAGCTACATTTACATAACTGAATAAGCCGACTGGTGTATTGTGACCATTTCCCGCACCGGCATGGCGTCTCGTTGGGCTGTTCATGAGCGAGCTTTCACCAGTTGCGTTTCCTTGCATTTCAAATGTCTGAAAATGCTTCTCGTTTCATGGAAATCACCTGGATGCAATAATTAAGTTCCTACATCACCCTATAATGGTTTGTGGCATGCTATAGTCAGTGGTACCTCGAAGCAGGTTCAATAACAATCATCATTTAGTGGGGCTGGCAACATACATCATGCTCGACGCTCATACTCCTCGTTGCCAATACTGCTCGGTAAAAAATATTACTGAACCAAGGTGCCGAAGCTCAAGAACATGGTCCCATACGATATAAGGTAGACTCAAAACAGAAGACAAAACATCGTGTATTAAAACACCAGACTGCTAAAAACCAACGCTAATGTTGGTATTTGCTCTGTGCATGCGGGATGCACTGTCGCTAAGGTTTTCCTCCCAAAGGGGAGAATCGGGAGGCACCATTTGATGTGATTTTTCTGCAGATGAAGGACGGTTATCAACCCTTGGCCCCACTCATAGCCGCTGGCACAGTACGAGTGAATACGTTAGTACAAGTCAGCAGTGCAGATGGCGGTTTTCACGAAAGGCCAGATCACGGTCTCGGAAACTTTCGTAAGGTTCAGGTGTACTCGGATGACCGCGGGGTCGGTTTTCAACATCCCAGCTCTTTTGAGCAGGCCGGTGTGCATCACACGTCGCGGAGGCCATGGACGCACCACCTGATGGGTAGTAGCCATGTGATGCCTTGTTCGAATGCGCTCCTGATTGCGACTTATCTAGCAGAATCGATCATACAATGACACGAAAATGGAAGACCGTGACAAAATGCTCAAACGACAGAACTGCATGCCTTCTGACACTTCGTCTTTTGTGAAGACAAAACTCACCTGCTAATAGCAATCCAGAAATCCAAAGCATATTTGCTGAGTTGTATCCGCTCGCTTTACGATCACGCCAACTGCATCGTTTGCCTCGACGCAAGAAAAATCCGACCAGCGCCGGCTACTTCCGTGCGAGCACTGGTTATCGCTGTCTCCTTCGACACTGCGCCCACAGTATCGTTATCTATCGTCAGAACCAGGGCCACAGCTCAACCGCCGACACACCCTCCTCCCGTCCGGCCGCGCAACTGGCGGCTGACGGCCGGCTCCAGTGCCACTCCGCCGCCGGAGGTGCCCCCGGCGTCTCGCGCTACACCGGCCAGCCCGCTAGTATGCTGGCGCGGCAGCAGACTCACCGAGGCCGACGGTCGAGTCTACACAGGTGTGCGACGCACTACGGCAGAGGCTCGGCGCCACCTGAGCGAGGGAGTGGACGGCAGGGACGGTCGGGGTCGGGCTGCGGGACAAACATGGCGGGTCAGCCGACACCGACCAGTCCGGGGACACGGAGTAGGGCGTGCCTGCGGGCGGACGAGCGCACACATTGCTGCACCCAGGGTAGCCCCCAGGTGCCGGACAGACTTCGAACTCCGAGCTGACAACTTGATCATCCAACCGGCACGCGGGAATTCGGCTATTTGGAATGCACACACCAGTTATCTACTCATTCAATTCAAGTCATTGGCAATGTAGCTACAAACCATGTACAACGACAGAGCCCATGTCTTAGCGAAGGAGCAGAAAAAAACATTATTGCCGTGCATTGCGCTTCCTTGGGTGGCTACGCAGCCTTAGCTAGAGGCCGACTAATATGTTAATGGGGGCACTGTGGGGAACAATTCCGCTGCACTTAGCAAGTGAACGTCGGGCGGGAAAAAACGAGTGCATGCCAACCGAATCGGGAGCGCTGGAGGTAAACATCATGGAAGGACAGAAAACTCATTTTCCACTCGGTGGGTGATTGTAGCAAGGAGATAATGCATGCGTCCAGAACCTCTCTCGCCTTCAACGGGCCGGCCAGAAAAACAGGCGACGCATTCCAAGAACAATACGGCACGATTTCCTCAGGCCTGGCAAAAAGCCTCGGCAATATGGGGTAATTACTCCTTCACGTCAACTCGGTCAATTCAGCGGTTTGTTTTTCTTCTGGTCAATTCAACAGAGCTGGTAACGGACTCACAGCTGCTACTGGCTGCTGGCATCTGCGTCAGCAAATTGGAATAAGGACCCTCGCCCACAGAGTTACGACGTGTCGTCAGCCTTCCCATCCGAACGATAAAGTCCATAACATTCATAAAGTGTTCAGGCTTAATAAGAGCCACAGGGGCCCGTCTGAGTTAAGCCTATCTAGAATTATACTATGCAAGTGCATGCTTACACCCCAAGCAATTTATTATCTCAAGTTCCACAGGAACTACATACCCCAGCTTATCTAGCACCATTCACCTGATATTCTATAACACCCCTCAACAATTCCAAACTCCTCCAATCATGCCCCATTGCGCTACAATGGCCAATCTCAACAGCATTACATACAGGATAGTTACTCTCCCGTCGCCATTTAACCCATTCTTGACATAAAACGCGTGGAGACACTCATTTAATCTCATTTTCTCCGGTACTCTCATTTAATCCGGTAATGATAGCATCCCAGGTCAGGCCAAACATTCAAACGCGATATGCAATGACTTGAAAACTTTGAACGAAGCTTCTTGTGGATCTGGAAGTGTAAAAATGATCGCTGAATTAAAATGTAGAATTAAAATGTCCCATAGTGCATGGTTTGCTAGGGAAAAGCAATCTACGACCACTCGAGGCTCAATCCCTCCTTTGATCGTGAGAGGTCATTCGAATAGAAGAGATGATTAGTCGGATTGCATCCAAAATGTGAAATATCTGTCAATCGGTCACATTAACAATAGTAATGCAGGCATGGGGCACGACTTCAGACACATAAAACAGCACTCAGTATGCTTGCAAACATCACGTCATAGCGTCATAGGCTACGAGTCACGACCAAATAATAACTATAGAGGGTTACAGCCGATTTACAACTAATGGTGATTATTGAAGTTCAAATGAGTTGATAACTGGTGATGTAGCTGGTGGATCCAGGGGGAAAAATTGAATGAAGTGACACCAAACCCTTTGTTCTCCGTTTGCAGACACCACTATTGATTCCAAATATGAATATCCAAACACCACATAGTGTTCCTTGCTTTCCCCTCTGTTGCCGTCTTCCCCATGTTCTCGGTCGGACCGATGTCGGCTGCTAAATGCGACGACTGGGACCGGTGTCGGCTACTGGATGCTACGGCTCGGGGTGGTGTCGGCTACTGGATGCTACGGCTCGGGGTGGTGTCGGCTACTGGATGCTACGGCTCGGGGTGGTGTCGGCTACTGGATGCTACGGCTCGGGGTGGTGTCGGCTACTGGATGCTACGGCTCGGGGTGGTGTCGGCTACTGGATGCTACGGCTCGGGGTGGTGTCGGCTACTGGATGCTACGGCTCGGGGTGGTGTCGGCTACTGGATGCTACGGCTCGGGGTGGTGTCGGCTACTGGATGGCACGGCCCGGACCGGTGTCGGCTACTGGATGCCACGACCGGTGTCGGCTACTGGATGGCACGGCCCGGACCGGTGTCGGCTACTGGATGCTACGGCTCGGGGTGGTGTCGGCTACTGGATGGCACGGCCCGGACCGGTGTCGGCTACTGGATGCCACGACCGGTGTCGGCTACTGGATGACACGGCCCGGACCGGTGTCGGCTACTGGATAGCACGGCCCGGACCGGTGTCGGCTACTGGATCCCACTTCTGGGACCGGTGCCTCCCACACGACCAGCAGCGTGCGCCCGCCACCCTGACATAATGACACGGTGGGCCGGCATGCGCCCATTGTTTGGCTCAGATGGTCCCGGCCTGCAGCGGGTCGGTGCAGGGTAGCAGAGCCGGCGCGTGCCACAATTGCTATTGTTGGGCAGGGACGAGTCCAGGCAACTGATTTGGAGGCATAGGCACGCACGTGTAGCACGTTTTAGGTCTTGGAGTGCAGCTTCAAGGAACCATGATGTTGGCAATTGTGCTAACAAATTATGAGAAATCAAGGGACAGGTATGGAGCTAATATAGACCTAGTTTATTGCAAGCTTCTTTCTTGAACGTTCCTTGAGTAATAAGATGTTTGGAAATCGGGAAAGCAACCACTTTCATTGTTCAACGAGCTGATGCATCACGATGGTATGCTGTAGCCTCCGCCCTGTGACGAACACCCGACGATTAAATATGACAGCCATGCCTCATCTGCGATTATTTTAGTAGAATTAGGTTTTTTTGCTGGCTTATCTATGTTGAACTATAGGGAATTGTCGTGCATTGAAAGCATGTAACCTTGTTTTGACTGTTATCTCGGGCTGTTATTTTTAGCCTTCTGAACTCCTCAAACTTGCTGTTGCATCTTAGCGTTCTCAGATTTTTCTCATTTTGTTGTTAGTACTCGTGCTATAATATGTTCTTGGCGTGCCACTATGAGGTACATACAATCATAGACAGCTGTTGGATACGTTAGAAGGGTTCGTTCGTGTGGTTGACCTGGAAATAGTTTTTTTTTTAATTGAAACTATTGGATAAAAATGTGAGTGGGATAGCCGGTATAATAGGAGTAGGAGTAGCCGGTGTACTAGGAGTGAGATAGTCGATGAGATAGTAGGGTAATAGCCGGTATATGTAACGACTTGTGGAACCTATCAATCAATGTTGCCGTTTCTTCCGATAAATTGATTTTCCAGGAAAGGTACCGCTGGCACCCGTGGTGTTGCAAGTGCCAGTGGTACCTGTGGTATTACAAGTTTCCGATGGCATCTGTGATATTGCAAGTGCCAATGGCGATTTTGTTACGCGAGATCGAGTGAATAGAGCTAGATATGCTGGGATAGATGGTTCCTTTAGAACTCAAGATATAGCATTGATTATGGTGATGCAGTATCTTTGTATCTAATCTTATTGCATCATCTTGCATAGGCCTGACCCAGATGAGACCCGGTGGCTTTTATGAAGCCTAATCCCTTGATAAGGGTATGAATTTGTGATTTTATGGCCTGTTAATGGAGTTTAGTACTTCATATTTATCCATATGCTGCTTGTATACTCTGTCTCTGTGGTCGTTTGCTTACCGAAATTTGACCACTTCATTGGCATGTGGTGAATGGTATGGTAGTATATCACATCAGTCTTTTCCAGTACTACTCATAAAGTCATGGTCCACTTATATTTTATTGAAGGTGAGTATTCTCATGCAGCAATTGCGGTGCCGATATAAAGGGAACCATGCACAATGGTGCATTTATGCTTAGATAAGTCCCAAGTGATGTGCGAAGACGAATGAATGAATAACCTGAGCACTAACATTTTGGATCGTTGCAATAAGTAGTGCAGAAATATGGTTTCGAGGTCATTTTCAAATGAAAATCAAGGCTGCAAGGTTTCTCATCATTAAATCTAAGTGAATTCAAACACAATCATGTCCGTAATTTTCATCGATATTCCAATCCAGGTTTGCTTTAATACAATATTCCAAGAGAAACATCGCTTTCTGATTAAGCTCAATGAGCTTAATCTTTGCTCAATGAGCAGAGCTTAAGCTAGCATAAGCTCGATGAGCTCATGCTACATATGGCAGTAAGTGGAAGTCGCATCTAAATGTGTACGATATGCCTTCTGTTATTGCATGGTAATCGCCAGTGGCGCAGCCAGCGCGACTCCAAGGAGGAGTCACATATTTTTTAATGATCCCTAGCTGGGCGAGGGCCCTCTAAGAATGAAAGCTAAGATTTATGGATTCCGCAATACTTGCAAGACACGAGACATGCTGGATGTTCAACCTTGCGAGGTTTAACGGACACAAATGACGTAGACTGAGATATATCAGAAAGTGGGAGGAGGATGGTCCCTACCATCATCCCATCCTCTCAGAAACATCCTCCAAGATAGTATGGGTCCCATACCATCCTCCCAGAAAGAGGAGGGACCCCTACTATCCTGGAGGGGTTCCTCTCAACATGTGACTCCAACCTGGAAAGGGCTCCATCCACTGACCCACGTGCTAGTCAGGGACTTCACTTCTAAGCCATATAAGAGGCTCCCTTTCAAAGATAGTGAGTCCTATGTATGGGCTTCTTCTGAAGGTAGGAACTCGGTAACTCCTGATGGTGTCCCACTGCCGCATGGTGCTCAAACACCGGAAGTGGCGCTCACCACCAAATTTCGGAAGTGGCTACTTCTGAATGTGTTCCGACGTCGGAGAAGCTCCGGTCTGATCGAGAACTCTCGGCCTTTGGTGGGCACCCTTGCTGTCGAAAGTTGTCCCAACTTGCCGGCAGAATGGTCCGATGTCGCAAGAAGGCACCTCTGCCGTCGGGATAGCCATTCGGCCATCTGAACGGTGAGACCATAGGTGCTCGAAAGGACCACAGGGTTGTGTCAGTGGGGTCCGTCAGCGCCGAGTGTGTGGCAC
Source organism: Imbricaverruca yamaguchii (assembly GCA_034440575.1). Taxonomy (NCBI): domain Eukaryota; kingdom Metazoa; phylum Arthropoda; class Thecostraca; family Neoverrucidae; genus Imbricaverruca; species Imbricaverruca yamaguchii. The sequence continues at coordinate 5,214,503 of JAOTOL010001662.1, forward strand.
GGTTCTCTTATGTCTCTCCCCTGGCTGTACTCCTGGTCATCACCTTCGTTCCCAATGCCTGGAATAAGCCAAAGGAAACTCTACCTTTATCACTAGGTGAAGATACATGGCCGATACAATTCAGTGACAGTTTGATTATTCTCTATAGCTCTTGCTCAATTGACTTGCTATTCCAACGGGGTGTCGGCGGTTTACAGCGGTACTGAACAATGCACATCGGATGAGAGTCAGCAAGTCACGTCACATGGGTGCACCCTCTGAGGTTTCGGGACGCTCTGATCGAATTCTGATTGATCGGCGGTTACATCCATATGGACCTCGATGACCGACAAAAGAAAAGGCAAAAGACAAGAGCATCAACTCCATAATCCGCGAACAGTGGTCGATCTATTCCTCCTTCCCATGTTTCATTCGCATACATTGTCGAATTCCCCGAATAAAGACAAAGTGAAGACAGACATGATTGATACCACCCAGAAACAAGACGCACAAAAAGCGCTGCTCCATTTCTCCGCATCGACCAACACGTCACGCCTGTCCCAAAGAGCGCCGTCCCTGATTCGACACGACGCCGGGTCGGGCCGCGGTCGGCGCACGCCGCCGCCGCGCCACAACGGCCACCGCGTGTCACGTGACGACGCCATGCATCAGTGACGTCACGCGACGCTCGCAGCAGCCGGCGGTGAGCCGCCGTTCGTGCCCGCTCCGATACAGATATATTCAGCCGGCCGGGTTTTTGTGGCCGGCCCGGTATGGCTGCCGCTGTCATCGCGCCCGTGACACGACTGCGCCGGCCGCCTCCGGTCGCGGCGATGGCAACAGCGCACGTGTACGTCGAGCCTGGCTCCAGACGTCAGGCTCGGAGCGTCGTGCCTGGCTCCAGACGTCAGGCTCGGAACACCGCGCCTGGCTCCAGACGTCAGGCTCGGAACACCGTGCCTGGCTCCAGACGTCAGGCTCGGAACACCGTGCCTGGCTCCAGACGTCAGGCTCGGAACATCGTGCCTGGCTCCAGACGTCAGACTCGGAACACCGCGCCCGGCTCCAGACGTCTGGCTTGGTGGGCGTCGTCTCAGGCAGGCGTCAATGGCGTGTGCGTCTCCAGATGGTGGCAGATGGTCCAGAATGTGATGCTCTAGAAGAGGAAGTACTTCCACGACACGAACGTAAAATGATGCCCATCGGGGCCCAATAGACAAAACAAAACCAGACCTCTTTGCTGGTGGCAAGACGTCAATAAACAAACCCGTTCTGTGTGCTTGCATAGCGATGGTAAGGGCAACATTTATGGCAGTTCCTTCTGTGTTCCTCCCATTGTAGTGTTTCAGATGGAACAACATTGATAAGATGCATTCTCCCCGTCCTCTACTTCCTGTGGAGGGGCCCATGCAGGTAAAACACTTTCTCCATGGTGGTATTTCTGGACCCTAGCTAAATACACTTACAGATATCTAGTCTGAGCTCATTAGAATCAGATCATGGATGTACTAAGATTTTCACAATGGACCACTTGAAAATGATGTTGATAGCAGTGAAATTTCTAGCCCTGCCGTATCATAATTTTCTTCACACAACGGCCAGACGTCGCGTTCGCATTCCATTGCACATCTACACCCGCAGCTTTGTGGTCACACGCAGCGTGGGCCTGGCTCGACGTCGGTCGCCAGCCTCCACATCGGGATCATGGACACGGCGACTGGACCGGCTGCCGCACATCAACCCAGACGGCAGCACTGCACAGCCGTGCACGGAAGTGGAGCACCGCTGCCGGGAACTCTCGGCACGTCTCCAGGCTGTGTGCACCGCATGCACGCCGCCACCCCCCCCCCCTCCTGTCCAAGACCCGGCGTTGCCACCGCCTCTTCAGCACTCGCCGGAGAGCGGTGGTGTGATGGACGCCGAGCAGCTGTGCCGCCGAGAGGGCCGTAAATTCTGCCCCTGTCAGCAGAGGCCTCGGCCAGATGAACTCCCGCCGCCGGTCCTGGATGCTGGCAGCGGATTTCGTGCGTCAAAAGCGGCGCGGTGGAGGTGGATCTGGCGCTGCCAGCGGGCAGAGCGGTTCTCCTGTTCGGGAGCGGCGACACGGTGGATGGTCGGGGGAGGCACTGTGGGCGCAGTACCGCCGACCACTGGTGGAAACTCACACCGGGCGGTGTGACCGGCACGGTGGATGGTCGGGGGAGGCACTGTGGGCGCAGTACTGCCGACCACTGGTGGAAACTCACACCGGGCAGTGTGACCGGCACGGTGGATGGTCGAGGGGAGGCTCCGTGGGCGCAGTACCGCCGACCACTGGTGGAAACTCACACCGGGCAGTGTGACCGGCACGGTGGATGGTCGAGGGGAGGCTCCGTGGGCGCAGTACCGCCGACCACTGGTGGAAACTCACACCGGGCGGTGTGACCGGCACGGTGGATGGTCGAGGGGAGGCTCCGTGGGCGCAGTACCGCCGACCACTGGTGGAAACTCACACCGGGCGGTGTGACCGGCACGGTGGATGGTCGAGGGGAGGCTCCGTGGGCGCAGTACCGCCGACCACTGGTGGAAACTCACACCGGGCGGTGTGACCGGCACGCGCCGGAGCGCTATGCGCGCGGTGTGGTCGCCCGGCCGGTCGAGTCATTAGCCGTATTCGACGCGTGCTTTATCGGGATGCCGTGCTGCGGCCGCAGACTAATGGTCCGAACAAACTACTAACTAACTCCACTTAATGGAACTTCAAAACAGCACTGAAAGGCATGCGTCCGAACTGCGCTCTGGGAACGGCATAAATCCTGCCTTAATATCACTCCTGTTATTAATGGAAATATGGGCATTACGAACGATGGTGCTTATCCCGTTATTTCGGAGATAAGATCGTGTCTGGCTCGGACATGCTCGTTGGACCTGGTTGGCGCATTACATCGACACGCATCAACTGTTCAAGCAGCATGCCAACGACTGCATTAAAAGTCACCCATCCATGAAGAAGATATCTGGCCGTTCCACGCATGCTTAGGTTGACAACATCAAGATGCGTTTCAAATGAGTGTTCAACGACTTTCCCATTTTCACTTCTCTACGCTTGCCCATCAAGAGGTTAACATCCGCCACTTCTCAACAATTTATAATCTATGAATCCTAAAAGGTCAACCTTCCGGAATTTGGACCTGATGTCTAGCAGTTCGAACATAAAGATGTGAAATTTCGAAGCTGGCATCGTGCGTGTTTTAAACGATGAACGTTTATCGGTATACAAATGCACCTTTAATGGCCACATGCCAACATGGAAAAGTGTTATGTGCAAGCTGCGACGACCGTCAAGTCACACATATGCTGTGTGATGTAAAGATGGACTTTTACGGCCCATTACAAAGCTTTCCTCCTGAAACACACGGCGGTGAATTTTGCTCACCGCCTGCCCTAGTTATGACTTCGCAGTTTTTCATCTCGTCCCGATGCCGCCGCACTGCTACCCTCCCTGTTCGCTCGCCTGTAGCCTCTCATCCTCAGACGCCGCCCCCCCCCCCCCCTGTGGCGGTACACATCTGGCTGTCTCGGGACGTCGGTGTCGACTCGCCGATCCGTCTCGCGACTGGCGGGGGAGACTCATTAGCGCTGCGGCGTCACGTCGGCCGTGGACACCTGTCGTGCCGCCAGCGGTGGACGCCGACGCGTCGCTGCCGACGCGGGCTGAGTGCGTCGCGTCGGCGGCGACGCCCGCCAGCAGGTGGGTCGGATAGGCCGTACTCCGGGCCGGCGCATGCCACAGTCGGAGGCCATACTTGCATGCATGCATACATACACACGCACACACACATATACACACATGCACGCCCATGTTCATATATATGTGGGAGATTGCGATGAAATGACAAAATACAAAGTTGTCTAGCAATAGAATGCTTTAGCAAGAATAGGGAAGGAGTTGATTCAAATCAGATGATTGAGGGAGCCCAAGCTTGACTGATCAAAGTTGCTCTTGACGCTAACAAAGCAGTGCTTAGCAACAGGAAAGCCGGCAATAAAGATGGTGCAATTAATAGGAAGGCTATTTATACATGGAAGAAGATGTCTCAGAGGTGTTTTGGGTCTAGTTTAAGCTCATATCGAATACGACGTTCAAACGTAAGATTCGTACGAATAAATACGTACTTATTCTCTTGGAAACTGTTCAATGTAGACATAAGGTTAATGTAATGGTTTCGGAAGTGGTCGCTGGCACGGAGGGGCTCCTTATTAAGATGATTTCGAAAACATTTTGTCCATTGTGTCAGAATGTATCACGATGTAATATTGCTGGCGTCATAGGTTGGATATGACAGGAAAGCCTATCAACAGTAGTGCTGCCTTAGCTTCTTTGTGATGCTTGGATTGTTGGAGTTTAGCAGGGGGAGTGGCACAGGCATAAATATACCAAGGAAATACAAGCACGGCGTGGCTCGCGAGACTTTAAGCGCAGAAATTCGTGCTTGCAACCATCTGCCACCAGGGAGCATGCACCTTACAGTATTCATAGTTCATTAATGGCGAAAGGCAGTTAGTTAATAGGTATAGTTCCTGCGTACACCACTTGAATGTAAAGGCTCTAAAGGTCGTGCTTTATAGTGCATGACAATAAACGTACATATGTCGCATGTGCATAGCTGTTCAAACCCTTTCATCCCGGTAGTCATATGTATGGTGCGAGATGTTCAGAACATCATCCTACTTGTCATGCATGCTTCTGTAGGAGTAACAGATTTACGTAGCAAAGATGAATACATCACGGAGTTACATGCATATTATATACGACATTATGTATCTGACATATTTCGTATGCATGCGATGGAGCAACTAAGATAGGCATGAATCACTCGCACTCGTCATCCAACGACGACACCATTCCTGTGAAGCACAATTAGCTGGCTAATCGACTGCGCATCTCCAGCTCTGGGGATGCTTGAGAAATTGATGTCGCCACCTCGACAAAGGCGGAATCGCCGTCGCCAGATGTCACAATACCGGTACACCTGTTTTCTAACGTCATCAGGATGGCCAGCACAGGTCAGGACATGCCGCCGGTGACAAGACACAAAAGGCGACACACACCGCCGCTAATGGCACTACCAGCCCAGGATGAGATAAGCGAAAGCTGGAGAAGCACTCGTGCGCAGAGCTGGCCGACGAGGCTCAAGCCGAAGACAGCGCAGCTTTTGTTTTCCCGCAATTCCATCGTCAATCAGGTGAAAGTTGGCCACAAAAAGCCAGCGTTAAAGTGGTAAGTGCATGGCATGAATGGCCGGGCCTAATTTGCTGGCATATTGATGCATAGCGGTCTGTTTGCAGTAGGATTCCACTGGGAGTTGCGCAATTTCTAATCAATGCCTGTCGGTGACCTTCACTCAGACGCCCGAAGCTTGTGGACATAGCCGCGGCATGAACGGCAGTTCCATCAACTATGAGGAAACGAGGGGGCAAAAGGAGTCTTAGATCTTTCCATACAACGTCATAGACTGTGTGCTAAATTTCGGAAAATGTTTGTAGGTGCTAGTACCCCAATGGTGGGGTCGTCTATGCATGTTGTCCACGCAGCCATACCTCCTACCGATCAATAACTGAGCCATATATCCTGCCGATCAACAACTGAGCCATAGCTCCCTATTGATCAATAATTGAGCTGTGATGCTAATTGGAATGCCATTGGTCAGGTGGCTTTAACCCATGAACGTCTTTTGCCCACCACGGGCAGAGTTAGAACCCCCAGACCGAAGACATGTTGTCGTCAGGCTCATGCACCTGTTCCTGATAGTGACACAACCGTGTTCTGGACCGAGGTAGCAAAGTGACGCATTGGCTGTCGTGTCCCGTGACTACGGTAGTGCCAGCTGTGTGACAGCTGGCGGTGACCCCATCTTCACATCTCCGGACACCAACTGGCTGTCGAAATCTCCTGAAGCTCGGCTGAGTGGCTGCTCAGTTGTTCAGATTGATACGAGTGATTGATACCGGTATCAATCACGTGTGGCCATTCAGTGATAATCAAAGCCGCTTACGTATTCCTATCGTACACTGCACGTGACTACTGTCCGGAGGGAGGTCATATTATTCGCTCTACGCGACAACTGGCCAGAGGGAACTCACGCCATTCGCTCCACTCGACTTCTGCTCAGGAGTTCACGTTATTCGCTCCACGTGACTACTGCCCGGAGGGAGCTTGCGTTATCCGTCCTACGTGACTATTGCCCGGAGGGAACTTGTGTTATCCGTCCTACGTGACTACTGCCCGGAGGGAGCTTGTGTTATCCGTCCTACGTGACTATTGCCTGGAGGCAGCTTATGCTTTTCACTCCACGTGACTGGTACCCGGAGGGAGGTCACGTTATTCGCTCACACGTTCTTGCACATCACGTGCGACGTATCTGAACTTAAGTGCACTGTTGCATGGCGTCTTGCTATCGCCGCTGTCATTGCTATATAAGAAGCAAAAACCGTTGAAAAGGCCGACAAACCTATGGCGTCAACGAAACAAGCCAACGCAAAAGAGCATGGCAAAAGCTTGACGATGACACACTTAAGCAGGCTTAGTATGTGAATAGAACATGCACAAGCACCGAGGGAAAATTCAATGAGCAAGTATGTAAAGAGTGCACACAAATGGTGTGCTTGGCAGCTTGCACAAAGTCGAATCTCTAACGTCCGTGTAATGTGATCGTTGTGATGCAGCAGCCACACCTATGTTTAATAGCGGAATAACATCGGGACTTCCGCTAACAAGTGATCTTACGTTATCACCATTAATGGCAGTTTTGAAAATCGCATGCCTACTATACGTCATGCTTTTGTATTCTGCGACACCTTGCAACCATCCATTGCGTCAACTGCATCCGTCTATACCGTCATCCATTTACAGCCGCCATCTCGACCTGCTCCATCAAATGTCCAGCATCTACTACCTGCAGTCAGCCCTGGCCAACGCTGGCCTTGATTGTGACATTCATGTTACCAGTACTTTTCCTGATGCTGACTTATCCAGCTGCTGTCTAAGCAGGGAAAATCTACACTTAAGCAATGCCCATGTTAACTGCATGTTCTGAAATCAGTGAATTTCTAATCGGTTGATGAAAGGTGAAGGTTAAAAAATCCATGTTGTCTATATTTTCTGAAATTAGTGAATTCATAATAGGTTGCTGACAGGTAAAGGTTGAAAGGTGTAGGTGAACGATGTCTTATGGAAACTTTAATATCCAATTCTTTAACCCACTTGAATGTAAGCATGAGCACAAGGAAGATTTCCGGGGATGGGGAAATTGGATAATAAGAGAAATGAACAATCTCGGTAAAGTAGCTGCCTTGTCAATATCGCTTCATCTGCTTGAATGCCGCATGCTCGCAACTGTCATCAGCGACAATTCAGTTCATGATATCGGGCATCACCCGCCACTTGTTATAAGCTCTAAAGCAATTCATAGCAATAGTTGACTTGATCGGGCGATACGCTAGACGACCATTTAATCCTCGCCCGACCATAGTATTTTGCCATCTCCGCGAGTGCAGGGGTTGAGAGAGGAGGACGACTCTTACAACCCTCCATGGTATTTCCAAACGTGAAGAGGAGAGCGCAACAACAACACCACTGTGCTGTGCGTCACAGGATCCCAATGTTAGTGCGAGGTGTGCATGCCTCGGATCACTGAGTGACCTCTCATATCATATAAAACATGTGCTCGTTCGTAAAAGATCGAGGCGTTTCACATGCAATCGTTGTCTCTATGAACATCGGCTGCAGCCTACAGGTATGCACTTCAGATGTTCAACGTGATGCCAATCAGCATCTTAGCATGCTCATCATGAGCGGTACTTGTTGCATTTCGGCCCATGGGCAAGGGTTTAGATGACCTCAAGTTGCTCCCCTTACTTGATAGACTTCTGAAATGGTGCCAGGAACACTATGTAATAGCACCCGGGGTAAACTGAGCCAGCCCGTCATCAGCCTGCGGTGCGGGTCAGGTCAGGTCGTCGGCCCGTCGTCGGTCCGTCGTCGGCCCGCGGCTATTCCGAGCCGAGCCGTATCGGCGCCGCCGCAGCGCTTCTGCTCGCCAGGACCGCGGATCGGTCGCCCGGGCTGTCGCGTCACGTGACCGATCTGCTGTGTCTGACACACGTCTACGTGACTGGCAATGTAATGGATGGTCGGACTGGACTGGCTCTCCGACCGACGACAGGCCGAACTGTGACGTGGGCTGGCGAATCCCTGAGCCGCAACGATGGACCTCTGAGTCGAGTGTGATCGAACTCTGAGTCGATGAAACGACGATGAAAACAAGGGACCATGGTGGGAGATGTAACTCCGAATCAAACGGGCGGAAATCTGAGTCGTTTCTATTGAACTCCGAGCCGAGCAGGCGGAACTCCAGGTCAGGAGTCGTTAGACCCGATGCGGTTAATTTTAACCTAAGTAGTTTACAAGCCTAAACGTCTGACTTAAAGTACAGCAACTTCTTCAGCAATAGAACTATCCCTGGTCATTCTAGAGGAGTGTATGGATGTCTTCCGATGTGTTCGCGGCTGATCCAAAGCGATACGAGGCAAGGCGTAAGTTCAGAGCGTTTTCCATGACTGATGACATGCCTTTTGCGGATATATTGTTAAACAATTGTGCTTGTCCGACTCAGTTGCCGCAGACCCGGCTCGGAGTTCAAGCCCATCTTATATCACATTAATAACATATTTACAGGCAAGTGGTAGTGGGGCCACCAGGCGGGCGGCCTTCACACGGCAGAATATCTCAACCTCAAACACAAAACACCATCACACGCGGCACGTGCGACTCCAAACTATCGATCAAGAGCATGTGCATCACATTTTGTGCGCTCATGTGCACAGTCGGCACATATGATTGTAAGCACCAAACCGGTTCTGGTCGCGTCTTCCAAGTAACTGGAAATTTATCCATCCTGTTCAGGGTGCAGGCTTAACGTTTCAGGATTTTCCGGAGTCTTGGCAATAAAAAGCCCCGTGCAACAAGAACCGAGGAATTTCCGACTAAGCTGGATGACTAGATTAGATAGAAACTAAGTTCTTTTGAAGATAGCCCGCACTCCAAAGTGCAATTCCGCCTGCCATGCTGCGCAGAAATGTGCGGTCAGTGATCTCACAGCATGACCCCCCACAACCATCAAGCAACCAACCGCAAAAAACAAACAACCACACAAACAACCAACCATACCAGACAACTAACCACACAAGCAATCAACCACATCAGCCAACCAACAACAACAACCAACCAACCACACCAACCAACCACATCAACCAACCAACCACACCAACCAACCACACCAACCAACCAACCACATCAACCAATCAACCACACCAACTAACCAGCCAACCACATCAACCAACCAACCACACCAACCAACCAACCACACCAACCAACCAACCACACCAACCAACCAACCACACCAACCAACCAACCACACCAACCAACCAACCACACCAACCAACCAACCACACCAACCAACCAACCACACCAACCAACCAACCACACCAACCAACCAACCACACCAACCAACCAACCACACAAGCAGGTCGATCGGTCCATTCGGAGCCGTCTCTTCGCCATCCAAGGTCAGAATCGCGCCGGCATGTGCGCGCCTCGTCGCAGGCAGTGCCCAGGATGAGCGTTACAGTGCGCTCGTACATGGGCGGCGGTGGCGGCGTGGTGCCGTTTTTTGCCGCCACTCGGCGTTTTTGTATCGGGAGCGTGGGAGGCAGCGCCGCCAGAGGCTCTGCCGCAGGCACAGCCGGCGGTGGCCGGCAGCGCGCCGTGTCGGCTCTGTGCCCGTTCCCAGGCGCACCGAGCACGCTCCTGCCGCGCGCGCGACGGAGCACCGATAGCCGTGCTGAGAAAGGGGCACAGTAGCCCGCCACACCCTGCCGCCGGCGAATGTGAGGCCTGGTGACAGGTGGTGTGCTTCTTGTGGCCCAGCGTCCAAGGGGCACAGTAGCCCGCCACACCCTGCCGCCGGCGAATGTGACGCCTCATGACAGACTTGTAGTTGCCCAGCCCGTCTGCACGACACAGCATCCACATACACAGCAGAGTTATTCGCAATCTTCTCGGCATACTGCATCATTTACAACAACAAAATTGAACACAACATCGTAGCCACAGACGCAAAATCAGCATTACAGAGCATAACACCCCACACCAAATACAAACACCCCCTCATACCCAAAATATTACGCATCCACAAACAACTCACCATACCACAACGGCCAACACTTCTCTGGATCCCAAGTCGTCACAAACATACACGGCAACGAACACGTAGACACAGAACCAAACATAGCCACAACACAACAAATCACACAATGCCCCTACGCACAATCCGACTATTATCCCACAATACGACAGGCCATCAACAAACACATACAACAAACATGGGATACAGTAACAACACAGCTACACGAAATACATCCCAAACACGAACACTGGCACTCCATCAACCAAAACACCAGACTAAGAGAACGGACACTAACACGACTACGCATAGGACACACAGCACTCACACACTCATACCTCCTACTCAATCAACCACGACCACAATGCATTACCTGCCGCCACACACTCACAGTCAAACACATGTTCATATACTGCACCAAATACAACAACCAAAGACAACATATCACAAACTACTGCACCACGAACAGCATCCCATTGAACCTCACCACACTCCTCAACGACGACCATCCAGCATTACACGAACACCTCTTCCACTTTCTCAAGACACAATTGGAACAATTGTGAAAAAAGTAAAAAAAAAAGAAAAAAGGGAAAAGATATGTTAAAAAAACGAAAGAGAAAATGAACAAAACCAGGAAAACGGGAAAAAAAGAAAAATTATACGCTACAAAAAGAAAAAAGAGAAAAAAGAGAAAAAAGATAGAGAAATATATATATATGTTCTTGCAATGTTCAATCTGGCGATGACCCGACCCCAACACCCCCTCCCACTACACCCCATGCCCCAATGTGGCACCGACCGGACTAACTCTCTCTCTCTCGACTCATCATCTCCGGCTCTCAAACAACTCTACTGCACCAGCTCTACATCTTCAATCGATCCGGATTACCTCAACTCTACTCTTCAAGACCATCTCAACGCTACTTCACCACTGCTCGACGACTCTACTAAACCTCCACCACGGATTCATTCTCCTGCCCTACGCTACTCACTCTCTTACACATCTTCTCTCAACCGGAACCAGCCGATATCACCACACGGTGGCAGGCTGGCAAAATTCACTCACACACACACACGATTACCTTGGTATGGCGGCACTATTTTCCCTTCGTCTGCTTGATTTTTGGATGAGAGGGACCAGAAGACGATAAATAGACCAGGCATTGGAAAAGGCAACCGGCGAGAGGAATACGGGCTGAAAGCATGCAAACTCATGACAAAATCAGGCAAGTCATAGAAGGGATCAGGGCATGGATGCGTCCTGTCAATATATGAGTTTATGACCGATGAGAATCCATCCCGGTGGATCGCTTTTCCACGTGCCACCCGTGACTTCGCAAGACTAATATATGCACTCGGCGCGGTGCGCCGTGCACCATACGGTGTTTGATTAACCGCTCGGTTGGTACGCTGGCTGCTGGTTGCCTGCACCACCCGATCGGCGTTGAGTTGTGGCGGGACCTCTCTGAAGACCGAGGCCTCCGGCGTGATACAGCGTGACGACGGCCGAACGCCCGGGCGTCTGTCTCCAACAGCTCGTCCCACCCCGTGGCGGCTGCCGACAGGCCCTGTGGCCAGTGCGACGGCATCGCATTCGACGTAATTGAATCCGCAATTTACGAGTAGCTGCAAACGTGCACGAAGCGGCCACTTTGTTCATTAGCGAGGCATGCGCCCGGTGGGGGTGACGAGGCGCGCTGGCCACTCACTCAGCCACTGCTGCCGGACGGCTCGGAGGTATTGTCGGCCGCTTCTCGGCGCGTGGCGTGTGTGAGCCGTCGTATACCGGCTCTATGTCGGAGAGTGGGCGTCACGCGCGAATCAGTCGGCGGCCATGGCCAGCACGCGGCTGAAGAGCGGGGTGGGCGCACAAGCCGCGGTGCCCTCCCACGCCCCCCCCGGCGTCGCCGCCGCTGACGCGCCGCGACTGACTGACGCGCGCTGCTATTGTCCCCTGGTCAGTTGCGCGAGACAATGCGACGGCCACTGGAGGCTCGGGGCCAGAGTCGGCCGGGCAGGCTGCACTGTGGTCCGGCCCTGCCGCCCTTCCGCCGACTCCCCCCCCCCCCCCGGCGTGATGTTACACGGAGCCATCACCGGCCCTGGGAGCGGACCGGCTGTTGTTGCCGCGCGTCGCTCGGCGGCCGCGGCGACCGTGGCAACCCGGGCCCGGAGCGTGACCTTCGCCGACCCCAGCTGACCAGACGGCGCCGGCGGCCAGCGCCGCTGACCAGCACCGGCGGACTGCGCTCGGCTTGACCTTCGGTCCTGTCCCCCCCCCCCCCAGCCGGCGAGGCTCGTTTCGCTGCCACTAGGCGCCAGCTCCCGCGACTGCTCACCACCCACTACTGAGACCATGATGACGCGTCGCTTATCTGGCCGCAGCGCGCACAAGCCATGGCCGAGGTTCAATTTTAATCTGACGCCGTGATAGATGCGTGATTTCACTTTCTCTCCGGGCTGCACGCCGACTGTCGATAGCGGCCAGGTGAAGTGCCCCAGCCAGCCGGACAATGCCCGGTCCGTCTGTGATGCCTGACGGCTCTTGATGTCCTCCGAGCCTTCTTCCCAGCGCACACGGCGTGCGCGAGCCACTGGTGCGGACAAAGTAAGCGCGAACGCAGCTCGCCGCCACCGCAGGAAGGGCGCCGGGTTTGTGGAGGCAGGTCGCATTGTGTGCGGAGTTGAAGGATTGCAGCAGCCCAATGGGATGCGCGGCGATGGATTGCGGTGGGCCTGCACCGAGCGACCGGTGCCGACCTTCGGCTCGGCTTTGCAGGCGCCGTTACTTCTTTTTGTCCAGCTGCAGCGCGACTGCGGCGGGGACGCTCGGCGCAGATCGGCGTGCAGGTGTGGAACGTGTTGGTGCCGTGGTGTTGCACACACGTCACGCAAGCTCAGCGCCGCCTGCCGGATCGCGGATCGCGAATCGCGGATTGCCTGCCGGCCTTGGATGAAAGCGCTTCGTATAATCACGAAATTGCTTGCCAGCCTTTCACCATCGCCATGCGCACAGCTCGCTGCCCTCTAAGTGGTCTCCAATCTCACCAGCCAACATTTGAGCGTCTAATTCGTCTCGAATGCTACAATTGCGATCGTCATCATTCCAACCTTTTGCATTCATTAACATCTGACGACATGAATAGTAATTTATGCAAATATAGTTAGAAGCTGGATGATATTACTAGACAGATTAGATTAAGTACTAGAATATTGATTGGTCTTGAGTTTGCTTCAAGGTCAAGCTTAGTGTGGGATCATGTGCAGAGCTGATATTAATGGACACGTCGTCTGAATATATTCCGCGTCAACACTTCCCGCATAGCTGTTTGGGCGTAGTTTTGGCCACATAGACACGAATACTTTCTAGTGAACCAGGGATGCTGTGCTTTCTTTTTGTTGAGCAGCCCCTTCATGAAATTATATTGACGGAAGCGCATCGATCAATCCGATAGCTATTCCAATGCGTTTCTGAGCATCATTTTGTGCACTTTGATAATGCTCGGAATACTTTGGTCGTTTGACCTTTTTACCCACCAAGTGCGAGAAGGGGTTAGTTTGACCCGACCTGACGATTTTCTCAGATAGATTCTGAATCGTTCATGATATCGCTTTGACGTTCGGGGCACAGCTGCCAACAATTGGTGAATACAAATTGTGCCAAAAGGATGTGTTCCAGTCTCTTCAGGCACCGGAATTTGAGTGGGCCAAAGTCAGTTTACAAACTCGTCTCTATGATTATTGGATGCACATAGAAGTATTTTTCATATGCAAACTATGCGCAAAATACAGTCAGAAGCGAAATATTTGTATATGGACAAATCATGAAAAATACACAAAAATGAATATGTTGTTTCAAGCCAGATCGCTTTCTATCACTGTTTGTAGTAATCACTGTTGAAACCATTGAATCACTGAATGACTTAATTCACTGTTGAAGAAAGGAGTGGTTTGATTTTAAATATGCCACGGTATATAGTCCTCATACATGATGAGTTTTGTGATAGAAATCACTTGCTATGACCACGTGCTTCCAAGAAAAACAAACGGATTTTAATTGTAAAAATAATGATATCGATGGATTCCTATTCGTTTGATTTGTGATTCTTCAGGTCGGAATGGACAAGTTTCGCGTAATGAATATTTCGTTGCAAAAGACGTATGTAATAATTCGTATAGAAAACTGAAGTATTTTGCTCTTAAGAGGTATATTTCCTACATAATTACATGATTTCGGTCAAGTGTAGTTAGTCTTCGATTAAAAAAAAACCTCCTCATGGTGACGACGTCAGATATGGGGTTCCACGAAGCGGCCAAGCCAAAGACGCGCAGTGAAGTCTGGATCGGGTATTTCTTGGCGAAGTTTTTCAGCCGTGTCGCGCCATGGAGAACAAGGCGAGTGGTTGTGGAACTAAGCTGAACGATTTTCAAGAAAATATGAAGCTCGAAATGGGAAATAATTTATTATGGTAGTAAACAACCTTTTCTCTTAAGTCCAGGGCATTTTGGTGTCGTGTGAGCAAACAAGAAACGCTTGTATAATGCTTTTGAGTAAAGCGTGTGCAATAATTGGAAGGGCCATGACATTGATTATATGTGCTTTAGCTGGACAGCATGGCTTCGCCTCCAGTGAAAGAGAAGCTGTTGATACATTCAAATATATTCTATATTTTTACTCCACAGTGGGATATCGGACATTCCATGGTCGGTAATGGTACACTGTAGGCTATACCCCAATGTCGTAACACCTTGATAATTGATTGATGAATCATGACAAGCTTAGTTTATTTATTGTGCATTAAATTATCGTTACATGATAATTCAGATACTTACATGAGGAAATAGGAGAAGGGTGATCTGAACATGTCATTTCCCCAACACCTACATTTTGACATCTCCCATATCACGTCCAACGAATAAATAACAAAAAGATGCCAATATTCATACACCATGTACCTTGCTCTACTGAAATATAAGGATCTGATTGCATAGCCCTGCCAATTCTTTGTGTACTGAGCTATTGAAGTTCCATTTTTATGCTTCCAAGAGTGGTTAGCTTAGGAAAGCCATAAGGAAGTGACCTCCAATATATTTTTTTATTCCATTGGTATGTTTTTATTGGCCACTAAAAACTTGCACCACAGCAGCCACAGTGAAGCAATCCTGCACCACATCTTCATGTTCAGGATATGGCACACCACTACAACATACTAATTTTTTTAAAGTTCCTCTTTGCCAATCTTTTGAGGATTTTTATCCAAAGGAACTGTATGAATAGACATAAAGACATAAAGACATAAAAGATTAGTGCAACTATGAGCCACAAGGGCCCTTCTTGGTTGCACTCTGTACACTGAACCAGTCGCCCACCAAATCTGTCAATCAGCCCTCCCTGTAATACTGAAAAAACGAGCCCTCTATTCTTATAATGATTGTCTATGCTGTTTTTAAAGATGTTCAATGTGCTGCTACTGACAATGTTTTCTGGCAGCTGGTTCCAGTGTTCTACTACCCTGCTGGTGAAGAAAGTCTGCCTTAACCTTGTTCTGCTGTGGCTTTCCTACCCTTCTTTTGCGTCTTTGCTTTTGGGGGGAATGTCTAATCTGAATTTCCTTCAAGTAAGATTTAAACTTTTCCCACATTTCACAGGCATTTAAATTGGATAATTCTTCTTCCCATCTGATGGCACTTAAAGCCGCTCTTATGCAGTCAAAGTCTGCTCTGTTGAAATTTGGAACCTTTACCGAATTATCCCTAATAATTTCCCATACATGTGCCTTGAATCTAACTATGTTATGTTCACCTCTTCCCAGAGTTTCTTCTACAGTCAAGTCTTGAACCAAGTCACTTAAATACGAGAATACGAGGTCAAAGAATGAGCCATGCCTGGTAGGTTCCGATACAAACCGGTGTAAGAACAGGTCCTCTTCAAGGCATTTCCTAAACATTTTGCATGATGGGATCCAACACCAGCATTTTCATAACCTTTTAGATTAAAGTCACCAAGAATAAGGCACTTCCTCTTAAAGTTTCTACTGATTTCCTCACAAATCACCTTGTCAAGCTCCAGTTGCTGAGAATGTGGCAGGGTTCCTGATCGGTAGAAAGCTCCTATCCTAAGAGTATTGCTGTTGCCTTTTCCCACAGTGACATCAAGCCCAATGGACTCCACAAACACATTTGTATCCCCACCTGCTACTTTTTGAGAACTGAATAAGCTCTTCATATAGAGCATTACACTACCCCCTTTCATTGCTGGACCCCTATTGCACGAGAACATATTGCATCCCTGGATCTCATAGTTCTGCAAGTTATCTCCAAAATACCATTCACTGACCCATGCCTCCGTAATGCAAACAAAATCTGGTTCCCCCTCAGTAACATAACACTTGAACTCATCAAATTTGGACCGGATACTGAGCATTAAACATCATACACTTACCAAATGCTCCATAACCACCATTGGCTTTTTCATACTGAGGAGTTATTTTATCACTAGATGAACTATCACTGTCTCCTTGAACTACTGCTCTCCTTATTTGCTGACTTTGAGGTTCTATTGCTTTGGCTGACACTATTGGAATATTCCTGAGTTGGTAATGCAATTTCATCCCTCCCCACCCAATTTCCTAGTTTCCCTGAAATACATGCTCGTACACTTTGCCTAACACATGGACCACCCTCTCAGAGAAGTGCAGGCCATCCCTCTGATAGAGGTCTCACGATGCATAAAGCCTGCACCACTCGTCTACAAAGGTGAAACCTAGCTCATCGCAGAGCTTACCTACTCTGGCGTTGGCTGCCAGTGCCCTAGAGCTCCACTCAGGGAGGCTCTAGCCCTAGGCAAAATTGCTGTTACAATGACTTTATTGTTACCCCTCAAGGTGGTCAGAAGGGCCCTGTAGTCCCGCAGAAGCTCCTCACTCCTAGCAGGACCTGTGTTATTTACCCCTACGTGCACTATAACTGTACTAAACTGATGATCACTGGTGACCTGTGCCACCACTGGTACCAGGTCCTTCACCTTGGCACCAGGCCTGGTGATGCACCTCCTGTCCCTCCTACCTTTACATAATACCCGATCTCAATGTCGCACACGAGAGTCGTCGACGACCAGCACTGACTCCTTACTACTACTATCCTGGGGGCAGTCCTCCAATGCCTGGAACCTATTCGATGCTAATATGCCTGCCCGCTGGGCCGTTCGACCAGGCTTCCTCCCGCTCCTGCCACCTATCACCTGCCACTCACTGACCCTTTCCTTAGGTTCGCGTCGTCAAATCCTCCACCCCTTGAACTCATACCACTTCCCCTCCTGTGACCTACCAGAACTACCCCTCCTCTGTTCACTATTAACACTCCCCTCTCGAGAAATCCCAGCCACCTTCACAGTAGGGGAAGCCTCAGCTACTTGGTGGCCTGCGACCACCTGGACATAAGATGTCCCTGCTATGGAGTGACCTCTTGTTGCTTTTTCTTCCCTACCCTGTGCCACAAGGGCAGCCTTAAGCTTGGAAAGCTCTGCCTTAAGGGTCTTAATCTCTTCCTCCAGTGCCTACATCCTGGTCGAAACCATCATACAGGCTGCAGCTTATGCCTAGATTTAGATTCAAATTAACTCGCTAAGCAACCGACAAAAGAGCCAACTATCATTCACTATAAATCGCTGCTTCCTATATTGTCAGTTAATTTTCTAAGTACCTCAAGAATACCAACACGCTAAGCAGAAACAATTAAACAATTGTTTTTTTTGTTGTTGTTGTTTTTTTAAATAATTTAAAAAAAAATATAATTGTCTTCCAGACAAGTAGACAACTATATGAATATCCATGTTGATATCACTTATGGCTAGACAGAAAAATGAACAGTCACAGCACTTATGAATACTACCAACTTAGTACCAATTAAACTCTATCTTACACTCAAACACCAAACACACTATGCACCACAAAAATAAATAAAGTATGTTAGGATGGTATTAATGTTGTCTAATGTACCTATGAAATCTACACACTTGTAATATCTCCAACTACAGAAATCGAAGCGACGAGAACGCGCCTAAAGCCACGAGGCCGCGCATAAAAACAAGATGGCGCTCGGCAGCCTCGCTAGGTTGATATAGTATAATTTGCGTGCTACGAAAATGCTTATCAGATAAAAACTAATGTAATATAATCACAGAAGAAATTGCTAAACACCTATCCACAGCTTAGACTAGAGTACTGCCCTGTTCTGCAACGACTTATCTGGAAAGCTGGAGCTCCAAACGGACATCCTTCCACCGTGACACCTGGCGGGAAACTGAATAGGGATAGCTTGTTCATTTTGTTTTCGGTAAACGGTACAATTCCTGGTTCAGCCATGTAGGAGCAGCAGTAGAGCTATTTGTTTCATGTCTTAGGTTTTTGGGACCCCTCCCCTTTTCTCATGCATGGGGATATGGGTGAAATGTATGAATGCATTGATGATATTTTGGCAGACGTCAGGACTGCAATCAACATTGTGATGGAACAAATTGAGTATGATGCCTCATGCAAATGCTGCCATGTTTTGTTGATGTCAATGGAGATATTACGGGAAGGGTCTGCTATCAAACGGCAAATTAAATGTATGCATTGGCTATAGCCTATGGCTTTTAGATGTAGCACAGCGTTTCAGGTTCATTCTGTTGGTGCATGGAATGCCAAGCATGTTGTGGAAATTTAACGGGCTTTATTGTAAGATGTCAATTGTGCTGGTGTAGTTGTTAATGCAATAAATTACCAATAGGTGTAGGAAGACATGCCACTCTCCACAGGTGTAGGATTGTGTGATCAATCATACTTTGATGTAGAGCCAGTCTGCAAAGCATGACAAACTGCTTGACACGAAGCACACCACATTCAGTAAAAATCCACACCCAAATGCACCAGTTCAAAGATTGGCATTAGCGAGATGAAATGCATGCACCTAAGGGAATGTAATCTGAGGTAAGAAAATCAAGAGGCTTTAGGCAAGTGCCTTTTCTACATTACCACGGCGATCAGAGGACCATCTCGGCGCGCAGCATTGCTCCACAGCTTCCTCATCTTGTCTGAACTCGGAAGGCCGATTAATATCGTGCCTGGATTACTACAAGTTGTATTTTTGCACCTTGGCACAAAGCAATTATAATAGCGGCGTTTTCTGCGATCTATTGTCACCTGACGGTGGGATACCATTTGATCTAAAACAGTCACGATCAGTTCAAACTCGGCGGCGTCCTATACGAAAACTGGAACGCCCGGCAGTCGACCTTCGTTATGGACAGCAAACGTGACGTCACACGTTTTTTGACCAATCACAAAGCGAGGCGTTCTGAAGTGATTTTTGAATTATTTAAATGCTTTAAGAACTCCTTTTAATAAATGAATGCCACCATCGTGTTTAGAAGTGAAAATCACCAGTGAAATTTGAGAGAAAAAGAGGTTTGTCCTGACATGAAACATGTCTATTAAGCTGGATTTTTGACGAAGTAGTCGTGAATGGAAACAACACTAGCCGCCCGCTGAAACTCCTCATAGCATCCAGCGGTAGTGGCCCACTCGCGCTCCTGATGGTAACACCAGAGGTCCACTAACACTCAAGTGGTAGTAATGTCTGTCCACTAAAGCTCCATTGGTAACAATGTCGGTCCACATACGCACCAGTGATAGCAGTGCCGGTCCACCGACGCTCCAGTGTTAGCACTGGCGGTCCACGGACACTCAAATGGTATTACTGGCGGTCCACGTACTCTCCAGTGGTAGTACTGGCGGTCCACGGACGCTCCAGTGGTATTACTGGCGGTCCACGTACTTTCCAGTGGCATTACTGGCGATCCACGTACTCTCCAGTGGTATTACTAGCGGTCCACGGACGCTCCAGTGGTATTGCTGGCGGTCCACGTACTCTCCAGTGGTAGTACTGGCGGTCCACGGACGCTCCAGTGATATTGCTGGCGGTCCACGGACGCTCCAGTGGTATTGCTGGCGGTCCACGTACTCTCCAGTGGTAGTACTGGCGGTCCACGGACGCTCCAGTGGTATTGCTGGCGGTCCACGTACTCTCCAGTGGTAGTACTGGCGGTCCACGGACGCTCCAGTAGTATTACTGGCGGTCCACGGACACTCCAGTGGCAGCAGGCGCCCGTCCGGTGCCGGAGTCGGCACACGGTCGGCCTGAGGCCGGTCCGCCCACCTGACGACAGCTGCGCAACAGGGGGGGGGGGGGACATCGACCACCTCTCCGGCGCCAGCAGATAACAGCACGCCCATTGATCAGGCTTATACGGCAATGCGACCCAGTCAGGTCTGAACAGTCGCTCACGCGCCTAATCACCCAGAAGGATAACGTCGCACTCAGAGGCAACCACTCCTGAGGGCAGAGGTGGAGCAGCGCTATAAATAATTTCCACGTGAAATCAGCTGGCTAGCAAACGTGGCGTTGTTCGAGTGCGTGATCATAGCAAACCAGCTGTAAATATTTCAAATGTACCGATAATTTGCTAAGGGTGGGCACAATTCTTATATATGTGCTGGTTGAGTCCAAATTTCTAAGCGAAGTGTCACCAAAAACGATTCATGAAGCGAACATTCCACTCTAAAACAACATTAGTGCAGAATCACGACAAGAAAAACCGTCCCCGGCACATGAGGAATAAGTGAATACCAAAACTGTCTGCGTATCCTGCGAATTTTCAGAATTGTACTCCAGAACGTCCCACACGGCCATATATGCCACGGCCACGCCGAACCATGCCTGAGCATAAGCGGGAGGTGCCCGACTACAGTGGGTGGGCACATGCCGCCTGAGCATTAAACGGGAGGTGCCCGACTACAGTGGGTGGGCACATGCCTCCTGAGCATTAAACGGGAGGTGCCCGACTACAGTGGGTGGGCACATGCCGCCTGAGCATTAAGCGGAGGTGCCCGAATACAGTGGATGGGCACATGCCGCCTGAGCATTAAACTGGAGGTGCCCGACTACAGTGGGTGGGCACAAGCCACATGGGCCGCCACCTCACTGTGTTTGGCGATCGCTGACGTCGGCTGGATCGTGTCTTGTTCGAAGACGGATGGGTTGGTGCTGTTGAAACCAGCGACGAGCACGTCGATTGTGGGATAACACCTGAGTGGTGGTAGGTTGGGCACCACTGCCAATTTGTGTAGCGTCCCACCGACCTCCGTGGGGGCCATTGTTGGCTGTGATTAGGATATCCACACGGGCAGAATGTGCCAAATCTCCTAGCAAATAGCCGTTTAGTCACGACGGACCTCTTTCTCCGTCGTGACAAACACGTCATTTACCGTCCGGCACTGACGATCGATTGAAAAATTGGAAGCCGCGCCCCCGCCGAAATCGTTTCGAGCGCCTTGTTGGCTGGCGCCGCGCTATCTAAAGTAACCGTGACTGCCGTCTGCGTTCCCTGATCGATCACCACTCAGCGAACCGATCGGAATGTGGGAGCGCTCCGTGGTCCGCGCCAAATCCGTCAGCGTTGATGTGGAGCACGATTCCACGTTTTACGCGCGCGGGTAGGAATTTATGAAGGCGCGGAGGCCCAAAGTGCAGTGGCTCTGTGACCTTCCCTGAGCTCGGATTGGTCGGGCGGATTTCACTTTTGGCGGCTGCTTTGGCGACGGCGGTTGTGGCGGTGACGCCGGTGGCGGCGGCAGCAGGTCGGGAGTTGCCACCCGACGGCAGGTCGTCTCTCCGCCTGGTCTAGACCAGTTCGTCGGTCAGGCGGCGCCGGGTAAGCAATCTCACTGGGTACGACTTCGTCATTAGAGCCGTTTCGCGATTCGACGTGTGGAGACTGAGACAGAGCGACGCGGTCGTCAGCTGTCTAATGTGCACCCAGCACCCAGCGCGAGAGGAGCCCGCCCGGTGGACGCCCGCTCATCTGCGTCTGGTCGCCGGCGAACGCTTCGACAGCGCGTTGCAACACGGGAAATCGCGCAGTGGTCGTGGTCACACACACACACACAGACTTGTATTGAGGCAATCCACAATGGACATGTGGCTATTATAACCTCGCGTTAATAAGATTTAACAGCAGAGCATAAAAGGTGAAAATCACAGAACAGTTAAGCCGGTGGTTGTACATGTCATAATAAAAACTAAATAAAATCCGGTCGTGGTGGTCACTGGTCGTGACGGTTGACCAATGGCGGCCGCTCGCATCCGTCGGTGCGCGGCAGGTCGCGTCTTTGTCACGCCGGTGACCGGAAGGGTCGGCGGGGCGGGGGAGTTTGCGCCACCCCGACCCGGCACGAACGTTCCCACCGCCGGCCGCAGGCTTGATTGCTCGGTCAACACTTTTAACAAAGGCCAACATGGGAGGCTGACGCTGTTTGGTTAGCGCAGCTGATTTGCAGGCGCTGCCTGTTTTCCTCAGAGACGCACGTTGCGCGCTGGGCGCCGGCAACCCTCCACCGGAAACGTCTCCCGCCGTTCACCTTTACGACGCAGACGACTCACGCTGTTCGAAGGACGGAAATGTCGTCGCAGTGTGTGGTCTGGTTTTGGCCTCAAGTTCATTTCAGTGTTTCGTGAGTCAGGCCCTCCGTAGGGTCATCGGTAGGCTGCGATACGTTCGGTACTCTCCCGGTCGGATCCTCACGAGGCCGCGCCGCCTTCAGCGTCTTTTGTGGCGGTGTCCCGGTGGTCTGGACGATCGTCACTCCCGGTCGGGTCCCCACAAGTCTGCGCGGTCTTCAGTGTCGTGTGTAGCGGTGTCTCAGGTGGTCCGGACGTGCCGGAGAGGTAGTAACTTCTCCGGACGTGCCGCGTCTGGCCGGCTCGTGGTGCCGGCGCCCGGCCGACACTGCGCCGAGCTCGCCCACCCAGGTGACATCGAACCACGAGAGGCAGACCGTCACAGCCGGCCCGAACTACAGGCGGACTCAGCGTCGCCATTTCAGACCTTGGCGGCTGGTGACCGGCCTACAGGAGTGCAGGTCTGACCTGCAGGCGCAGCCATCACGTCTGCCCTCTCTGGTCGGAGGGTCGTGTAGCGACACGACACCGTACACAGAGGCGTTTGCTGCTGAAGGTGACATCGGAATGGTGTTGTTCAGAGACTGTGGTGATGTCACCGAAGGATTCAGCCGCTCGGTATGGTGGTGGCCAAACCCGTCCGTGGCCGATCATTACAGGCGGCCCACACATTGCTGATAAACAATCATTTATTAAATCTGAGCGTGAAATAAAAGTAAGGTAATGCAGCTACATGATTTGAAAGTGCATTATAACCGTCTTCGAAATAATTTTAGTTTCGCAATCCTTTAGCAGCGCATAAATATTTCGCTAAACTGGATCGAACTTATGACTGTGTGTGGCCGGAGTCCTCCCTGCCTTCAACCCGCCAACAGGTGATATCGGATAAGTGGAACTCCTACATCGTCAGCATACCTAGAGAGTGTTGGCCGGCGACTTTTGGATACGGGAAGAGTACACTGCAGTGTGGTGGTAAATTCAGGATCTTGCAGCTGGATCCTTCTGCGTTGTCAGGCCGTATGTCGGTGAGTTCGGGTATGTCACGACACCGTGTTGGGATAGACCGGCACGACATTGCATTGAGATAGACACAGACATGGTCTTGGGAACCAGCATCTGGAATCAGCACGACCCGGAGGTGATGTCGGAGAAATGAAGATAGACATTAATCCCTATGTACAAATACGCTTACAATTTATAAAAGAGTGTGCTGCGGACTCAAGACAGGAGCTGTAGTCTGGGTGAATGCGAGTTGGATGCCATTGCGTCCGGTCTCCTGTGGTCGTTGAGTTATCAATTGCGATGTATGCGTCACATATTTGGATTGTTATTGGAATTAAATTTTGTCAAGCTGTAGAAATATCAGGATTGTGATGTGCAGAAGAACGATGCAAGTGAATTCGACTGAGAGAGCAGTGGGTGCAGGTCTGGGTATGAGCGCGTCACGATGAGATGATGATAAATGAGGGAATAAGAATGTCCATGCCACAGCAGGTCGAATGAGCTTCCTGCGAGGTCTAACTTTACAGTGCAAAGATTTACGTGCTTGATTTACTAACTTCTTCGTTTTGTTTTGGAAGTTCCAACTCAAGAGGAGGATGAAGAACGCACCGCTCTCCATTGATTGTGAAGCTTCTCACAGTAACCACTCAGCGCAAATGTCAAACGAATTATACAATTACATCGGCCGAGTATGTAGTTGGAAATCCCACGCATTGCATGTGTGCTGCGCGGAGCAAAGGGAGCTTTCTGAAACTTATCGAGGTACGAATGCTGACGCGTCTCTTTTTTGCCAGCCGAACCCAGCGGTAACGACGTCCTGGAATTTGTCATGGAGCCACCGACGCACCGGCCAAGATTATAATCTCAAGGTTGCGCTGATTTGTCAGGTCTCAGTTGATTTACCAGCGTGACTGAGCACACGACGACGCCTCAGGAGGGGTGATCAAGGGTGAAGTGGAAGAGCTGAACCCAATCACGTGCTCCAGTGCCCAATGAGTGAGGGTGACAACACTTCCAAGCTTCTCACTGTCGTTTTATATCTTGGTAGTGAGTAATGCCACGATGATGATGCTCTTTAGACAAATTAGCTCCTGCTGCAATATGTTTTCGTGCAATAGGGGTCCAGCAATGAAAAGGGGTGGTGTAATGCTCTATATGAATAGCTTATTCAGTTCTCAAAAAGTAGCAGGTGGGGATAAAAATGTGTCCGTGGAGTCCATTTGGCTTCATGTCACTGTGGGAAAAGGCAACAGCAATACTCTTAGGATAGGAGCTTTCTACCGATCAGGAACCCTGCCACATTCTCAGCAACTGGAACTTGACAAGGTGATTTGTGAGGAAATCAGTAGAAACTTTAAGAGGAAGTGCCTTATTCTTGGTGACTTTAATCTAAAAGGTTATGAAAATGCTGGTGTTAGCTCCCATCATGCAAAATGTTTAGGAAATGCCTTGAAGAGGACCTGTTCTTATACCAGTTTGTATCGGAACCTACCAGGCATGGCTCATTCTTTGACCTTGTATTCTCGGATTTAAGTGACTTGGTTCAAGATTTGACTGTAGGAGAAACTCTGGGAAGAAGTGACCATAACATAGTTAGATTCAAGGCACATGTAGGGGAAATTATCAAGGATAATTTGGTAAAGGTTCCAAATCTCAATAGAGCAGACTTTGACTGCATGAGAGCGGCTTTAAGTGCCATCAGATGGGAAGAAGAATTCTCCAATTTAAATGCCTGTGAAATGTTGGAAAAGTTCAAATCTTACTTGAAGGAAACTCAGATTGGACATGCCCCCCAAAAGCAAAGACGCAAAAGAAGGGTAGGAAAGCCAGCATGGCTTACACCAGACTGGATAAAAGCAATTAAGGCTAAGAAAACTGCATTTAGAGTTTTTAAAGAAGCCTCAAATGTCGTTAATCTAAAGGCGTATCGAAAAGCTAGAGACACTGTGAAACAAAAAAACCAGAGCAGCAAAGCGAGGAAAAGAACTGGATTTAGCTAGAAACTGTAATGGGGACAGTAAAAAGTTCTTTAGTTTCTACAAGCTGAGTAAAGTTTATAGCACAATTGGTCCACTGGAAGTAAACGGAACTACATTGGGTGAGGATAGTGAGATGGCTGAGGAGCTGAGCAAGCAGTTTAAATCAGTGTTTACATTGGAAGATATGACCAATCTGCCGACCGTACACCATAGTTCAGTGACATGGGATCTGACAAATGATGTTGATTTCATGGATAGTGATGTTGTTTACAATCATATCAGGAAAATAAAGACAAACAAGGCAGCAGGAACTGATAATATTTATGCTAGGGTGTTGCGGGAAACTGAAAATGAACTGGTATTTCCACTTAGTAAAATATTTTGTAGATCAGTTTCACAAAATGAAATTCCAACCGATTGGAAAAGGGCAAATGTAGTTCCTATTTTCAAGAAAGGAGAAAGAGGGAAAGTTGAAAACTATAGGCCAGTAAGTCTCACATCCCTAGTCTGCAAGGTACTCGAATCAATTATCAAGGATATAATAGTTAGTTTTCTGGAAGGAAGCAGATTGATTCAAGATACTCAACATGGGTTTAGAAAAGGGCGATCGTGTCTCACAAACCTCTTGGACTTTTTTAACTTCGCCACAGAACAATTTGATCAGGGAAATCAGGTTGATGTAGCATATCTTGACTTTAGTAAGGCCTTTGACAAGGTACCCCATAAACGGTTAATGATACAGCTTCAGTCCCATGGTATTGCAGGTAGCATCTTAAAATGGATAGAGTTGTGGCTTTCAGATAGACAGCAAAGAGTGATGCTAAATGGTACAAAGTCATCATGGCAAAATGTTCTTAGTGGAGTCCCCCAGGGGTCAGTACTGGGGCCACTATTGTTCATTATATTTGTAAATACCATTGAAAGTGGCCTAAGCAGTCAAGTTTTGAAATTTGCGGATGATTTGAAGGTCTTTAGGGCAATAACAGGACAAGATGAGCATATCTCGATGCAAAAAGACTTAGACGGACTTGTGAAGTGGTCCGAAGAATGGCAAATGAAATTTAAGTCTGATAAGTGCAAAATCATGCATGTAGGTAAGCAGCATTTGGTGGCTCCATACTTGATGGGTGGCCAAGTGCTATCAGTGACTCAACAGGAGAAGGATTTAGGTGTTTTCTATACACAAAACTTGGGGCATCAGAACAGACCAAGGAAGCCAGGAAGAAGGCACTGAGAATGCTCCGGGCAATAAATAGGAATGTATCATACAGAAGTGAGGAAGTGATCAGGAAGCTTTACTGTGCATACGTCAGGCCACATTTGGAATAGTGCATCCAAGCTTGGTCTCCTAGCTATGAAAAAGATTGTTGGCTTTTAGAGAGAGAAGAGGGCTACAAAAGAGGGCTACTTTTAGAGACAAAAGAGGGCTACAAAAAATGGTTAATGGCATAAGCAACCTGGCATATGAGGAAAGATTGAAGGAATTGAATATGTTTTCACTTAGATATAGAAGGCTGAGAGGAGATCTCATCGAGGTCTTTAAATTTGTCCATGGGCTGGAGAGGGGATACCTTGGGGAAATGTTTGAATTGAACAGAAATGATGCAATTAGAGGTCATAAATTCAAAATTAAAGTTAACCACAGCAGAACAATGTTAAGGCAAACTTTCTTCACCAACAGGGTAGTAGAACACTGGAACCAGCTGCCAGAAAACATTGTCAGTAGCAGCACATTGAACATCTTTAAAAACAGCATAGACAATCATTAATAAGAATAGAGGGCTTGCTTTTCAGTATTACAGTGAGGGCTGATTGACAGATTTGGTGGGCAACTGGTTCAGTGTACAGAGTGCAACCAAGAAGGGCCCTTGTGGCTCATAGTTGTACTAATCTTTTATGTCTTTATTATGTCTTTATGCTGCATCTTTTGATGTTTTACTTTTGAAAAGCGAGCATTATTCAGTGGCAAGTGACCGGTGGTGAATTCCATGTGGAGTGTAAGGCTGGACAGTTGAGCATTTAAGCATCTGGGTATTTGAGTGTCCGGATATTCGCTGTCTCCATCCAGCATAACAGTCATGTTGTAATTTTCCACCTATCATATGCAGGATGCATATATCGACAAGACGCCGAAGCCAGCATTGTGTAATCTCACATTCTGATGATGTGCTTGGCGATTAATGTGATCACACCCCGATTATGGTTATCATGGTCCGGACGGGATGTCCTTGTTTTCGTGCGGGACACAACAATTAACTAATCATGGCAGCCATTACTAAAGTAAATTAGCTGGCGATAAGGAACTTCTTATAGCCTGGGAAGAAGTTAAACTCATTTAAGGCTGTGATTCGTGTGCTGGAATGTGTTTCCCACTTGGATCGTTGCTCGTGAGGACATGTAGAGGCCGGGCATTGTGTTGGGTACACGACAAGCGGTTCCGACAAACAATGCTCAGGGTTAGCTGAGCCAAAGTGCAGTGGAACCGAACTACACCCAAGAACATGCTGGGTCTGGTGTCGGCAGCGGACTCGGAGAGGGTACGGAGTCGGGAAAGATACGTGACAAATAAACTTGCTGATGCGACCTATATGACGGTATTCAAATAACATCTCTGGATAGTATGGAAACTCTGGGTAACACCTACGTGCATTAGTTGGCGTGACAAACCCTGACAAAAACTAACGTCTACCAGGTTCTGAACCTGAACCAAAACGATGCACAATTTTCTGCGTCATGATGTATATGCTTGAGTTTAGAACTTAAAATAATCGAATTAATTACCGACATACTCGTGCCTACGTTGCAAGTTCGACTTTCGGCGTCACATGACCGATGAAGGTCGAAACTGAACTTTTAAACCTAAGTCAGTTGGGGCTCAGGAAAAAGAAAAATGGCAATCTTTCCACCCACACTCTTTCCTTTGAATGGAAACCACTGTCTTGGCCTGACACCTAGTGATTAAAGTGTGTATTTTTTCCGTTTTTCATTAGTCTACGTTCTTTCACAGATTAAAAATTTCGCCAACCCAATTATTGCTGCAAATTCGAGAAAAAAAATCCATTTGACCTGACATTGCGCATCATCTATGTCACCTACAAGCGGGAATTGAGCATTTTTCGAGCTGCAAATTGAACGAGATTTGTAATGGCGTTTACATTTTTCCTTCATGACGCTTAGCTACAAAGGTCTGGGGACTTGACCGTTCCCTCTCATGAAGCGTGCAACCGGAAATCTTATTAAGCAGGAGTTAAATTACCTTATCCCCGAAGTTGACAAGTCAAAACCTCATAAAATGATGATCTTATTGATGAAATGTCATATCTTCCGACAAATAAAATCACCCCAGCCCCCAAAAACAGATAAAAAGAAAAGAAAAAACGGACATGTTCCCCGCATCCATCAACTAGAACAGTGGCACGATGGAGAGCCTGACTGCTATGGTTGGCTCTGCGCAGAGGCTACCTCGGATGTAGGTAAAAACTCGGGCGTCTCCCACAAACACGCCACCTGGGTCTACCAACCGCACTGAAAACTGAAGGTGGAATACATCCTGTCTCTTACTTGTTGCAGTTAGCCGCATTATTATTTTCAACTATTTGCTGACGAAAGTTTAAGTATTACTTTTGGCTCATATTTTGTTGATCCCTGGCACCAGGTACCAGAGATAATGCTTCTTGTTAGCTAATAAGAGGTACTGTTGAGCTCTATCCTTGTGAGCAAGTGGGCGATTCTTCCGAACTCTTTCCAAATCTAGTCTCCCTGCCACACCGGTCAGTACAGAGTTTGATTGTTACCGTCTGCCACTTCCTGCCACACCGGTTGGTGCAGGGTCGCTCAGGTATGCTCTGCAGTAATGCGTGCCTCACACCAAGCGCGCTGCGGGTGTCTGCAGCAGGGTCAAGGCACGTGGGAAGACCGTCGTTTGTTGCACTTTAGAGCCAGTGATGCATTGGTCGGGGTGGGAACACATAACCTTCACAGCGGAAGGATGACGACGAGAGAAGAGGACGGCCTTCAGGGAATGTTGGCTGCATATGTGGATGCTGAATGGGTAGGCGTATGAACCTGTATCATTGTGGAGATGCCAGGCCCCTGCGTGACCACCGTCGAACCATGCCTATTAATGAACTGAAGATAAAGTGTAAAACTATGAAATTGGCGGTTGTTTTCGATGGATCTGTTCTGCGCCGCCACGTGGAAAGTCCATGTGCATGACTTGCGTAAGCCGAATGGATGTAACGATAATGGATGTAAAATTGTAAAATATAGCAAAAATTGATGAGTGAGGAAAGGCCAAGAGCTTCAATGGCTTCCAGCTGTACTAAGTGTTTGTAACACTGAGCTTCGGGGTCAGGCTGATTACTTATATATATATATATATATATATATATATATATATATATATATATATATATATATATATATATATATATATATATATATATATATATATATATTTATATAAGTTATGTATTCATTTGCTCATTCACTGGCCTGCGAATACAGACGCCCTGGCGAGTATTAGGAGTCAAAAGGAGGTATCGACTTCGGCGAAGAACGCATGATCAGATGAAACAGCAACTGACAGCAGCCCGTGGGCCAAAAGATGCCTCTCCGCTACGTGACAAGATGAGCCGCAGAGTTTTACAACCAACGAGTGCACAAGTATGACCGACTTCCCCCACACCGCCGACGGATAAACGGCATGCATCTCCCGACGTGTCCGCGTCATGCATGACGGCCGCACACAGCGCTGTACAGCCATCAGCTGATTAGCTGATGACGACTCAGTCCTGGCGCACTTGCACCAGTCCTGCAGGAGGCAGCGACGGTGAGCCGGCGGCCAGGCGGCTCGTCCTCGTCCCACGGTCGTCCGTCCACGCCGGCATCCACGACCAGACGGACAAGGGGAGGGCGCCACGTTTTTCATTTGCGTCCTTGTGCGCCTGTTCCTGTGGCTGTTTCTCGGCGGGGAGGGCGGGGCGGGGCCGCTTGTTGACACGGTGAAAGGCGCGGGCGTGGCCGCCCGGGATCGCAGGTGGCGTCAGGACTGTATCACTGGTGGGGATCAGAGCTGGATCTGGAGCTGGCGATGGCCGGAGCTGGATCACTGACAGAGGCCGGCGCTGGGTCACGGATCAGCACCGGGTTGCGGGAGGCGCTTGGTCTGCACCACTGGCTGGGATCGGAACTGAAGCACAGGCGCAGGAGTAGGAGCTGGATCACGGACACTATCGGAGCCGGACCATCGGTGGATGTCAGCGCCGAATCACGGGTGGATCATGGGATGTGTACCGCCGAGGAAGTCGGCGGCATCCGCGTCATATCCAGACTGCAGTGGTGCTGGATCGCAAACAGGAGCCACACTGACTTAGACGCTGTTCCGCTCGGCATTAAGCGGCTGCCATCAGCACCGCTCCCCCTCCACCCAGGCTTGGCTCCATAACCACACATGACGGGGAGGCCGATGCTGTGTCCATACGGCGGTCTCCAGCAACGCTGCCGGCGAGACGCCGCCACTGGGCGTGAGACGTGCCGCGCCTGGCAAGGCACCCACCCGCGCGCCGCCCTGTCCGCCCATCTGCACACACGACACCCCGCCACCACATGCAGGGCGCGTCGACCCACACCGGGTGAGACTGGGAGACGATTTGCATGGCGCAGATTATATTGCAAGACGGCACCGTCCGTCGACTCAGGGAGTGTTCTAAGCATGCAGAGTGGATGCTGCCCGCGGTGGCTTCTTTCTGGCGGCTCGCTGCTCGAGCCTTTGTCAGTGTGTGGAGTACCGCAGGCACTCCCACCCACGGCAAACCCGGGAGCTCTTTGGATGTTGCCTGTTGTGCTACCGACAGATTATCGCAGTTTAGTGACATGTGGAGGGGAACATTTGGGCGTGAAAAACCTCCGTCACTGACAACCTGCTGAGTGATGCGTGTGCATTGTGCATACATCGTGCAAGGGATCGTCCTACATACAACCATTGCAGGTATTCAATTGAGGTGGCCGCTCAATGCAAGACACACCAGTTTTGCAAACAGGCCTGAAAACGTAGGTGGTGTTCTCTGCCTGTCAGGCTAGGGAAGAGGCGACATAGCGTCTCCTATGTTCGCGCGTGCTCCCCAATGATTTAGGGTCTGAACTTGGCACTGTAGGCGACAGGCCCAACTTTTAGGTAACGGGGATTACATTAGCCATCCACCTAATAATTGCATCAGAACTCCGTCGCCTGCGATGGCGAAGCTACATGTAGAGTGCATGTTTCGCTCTGTGTCATGCGTATCTCTATCTCTCATGTTATTGATCACGTCCCATTTCAATCCTACATCTCTGAATGCTGCACTCTTCATCTCCCTCCGCCTATGTGCATCCATCAATTTATATCCCATATTCGCTCCATCTCTTTATTTCTTTCTCTCTCGCTTCAACTCTCTCTCTCTCTCTCTCTCTCTTTCTCTCTCTTTCTCTTTCTCTCTCTTTCACTGACCCTGCTCTCGCTCTCCCGCACCATTTGCCCTCTCTCCCTCTCTTTCCCTCTCTCGTCCTCCCTCCCTGCCTCCCCTGCATCTCTTCTCACCTACCTTCCCTCGCCGTTTCACGCACAATATATCTGTACTGCAGTGGAGTGACGGCAAGTCTTTTCAAACCTCCAAGAAGCTGCGGGGTATCATAAAAAGAAACGCGTGCGTCACGGGTCTCATCTCATCCTGCAAGCCCACCACTTCTCCAGCAGGAGGCTAATCTTGTGTACAAAAACATCTGCCATCACTCCCTTCACGCCCCTCTGTGTAGAAGGCGACTCACCAACGCCCTATGCATTTGTGCTCATGGTGTCCTTGGGGACGATCTAATTTCGGGCGTCCGCCTTGAGGCCCTTCCTCCATCGGCAAGCACTACATGCTTCACAACGATTCTGATAGCCTTGCAAAGACCGCAATGCATGCAACACACACGGACATTGCAATTGCATATCTGGGCTTCAATCAGTATTTCTTTCTGGCATTGAAGATTCTTGTCACATGAGCTCGTATCCAGTAATTATAGCAAACATTCGCCGTGAGACCGACACAACTAATACTCTAAGCTTGACGGTCGTTCAAAATGGATGAAAATACTCTGGAAGCAGACTATATAATGGAAAACATTTTAATTTCCTGTCTATTTTCTTGCTTGTTGTAAGAATCGCAACATGAAGAAAGACGGTAACAAATGAAACACACCACATGCGTCTTTTTCTCTTCGTACAGTACGAGTAGAATGAGATCATATCTGTTCAGCTCAGCATTTGTGTTCGCTCAGCGCCATTGAGTTGTCAAATCTTGGTCGATTCGGTACGCTTTCCACATATTAGGTACGCATAATAAACCCTGGGTTTATTCTGAACACTGATGTCCTGCTTCATCTTCTTTGATTAGTAAGGAGCCTGGGAGGTCACTTTTGACACAAGCTTACCTGCAATTGTCTCGCTTGCTGGTGTATTTACGGTGCTTCCGCCATGGCAAAGCACCGCAGGTATATTGGATTTCTCGTCCGTCATGAACATTATACATAAGCATAACCTACCTAAAGGATTGGCCACATAGCTGACATAGATATTTGCATCGGACAAGCTAGTCAAATATCACAGATCGTTAGATTGCTCCACATTAATTGAGTTGTCTCAGAATGATCTAATGCAATCGGTGATATAACTGTGTGTATGGATATTTATGGTCTGCAAAGATCCACTTCAGCTATGACAGGCCATGCCATTGAATCCTTGTCATGACGTGAAGGCAGGTCGCCGTGATTTCACCGTTTTAAATACCCTTGAATGAATCATAATGCCCGAAATACCAGCGACATAAAGCATACAAGTTATTAATCGCAAACTATAACACATTGCTTTGCCTTCCCCTTACATAATTTTGTGTTACATCTACGTCACCTCATAGCCTTGAAGCAAATACCCTCGTGAGATCCTGCAATATCACGGAGCATGGTATGTGGTTATCTTACTCCACCATAAAGACATAAAGACATAACGTTATAAAAGATCAATGCAACTATCAGCCACAAGGGCACTTAATTGATTGCACTCTGAACTGAACCAGTTGCCCATCACATCAGTCGATCAGCCCTCCGTGGGATACCGAAAAGCAAATCCTCTATTCTTATAATGATTGTCTATGTTGTTTTTAAAGATGTTCAGTGTGTTGCTTCTGACAATGTTTTCTGGCAGCTGGTTCCAGTGTTCTACTACCATGTTGGTGAAGAAACACTGCCTTAACTTTGTCCTGCCGCGATTAACTTTAATTTTGAATTGATGACCTCTAATTGCATCATTTCTGATAAATTCAAACTATTCCCTTAGATATTCCTTTTCCTGACCATGAACAAATTTAACCCGCGCCGTCTTTCCGGTCAAATCCTGCCACCCCGTCTCGGGGGGGGGCGATTGAAGACCCCCTCTAAAATCCAAACTAAGCATCGCACGAAAACGAAAGAGGTGTCATCAGAAAGCGGTCGACGAGTAGGGTCTGGGTCCACCCTCCAAAAAAAATTCACACAAAAGTGACGTTTTGACTCTGGGGAGTACATTTTGTGGGATATATGAAATACAAAATGTATTTGGAATGAGAAAATGACAGCGAAATCGACAAGGTCTATCATTTTGTTGTTCCTCCCAAAATAAATAAAAAATTATTCTTTGAAATTTCAAATTTTTTAGTTTGCAAGTGTTCTTTAATTTTCCTTTTCCAATGGGTTGAGCAGACCGAGAACCGTTGTTAGAAGTCAACTTGCCCTAACAAAAAATGCTTACTTTAGCCAGCATCCTGTATTTGATCTGCAATTTGGCAAATACGCAACATTTCTAAGTAGTCAAAAAGGGAAAAAAGGAAAAATTCAACTCATACGTTTTGTTGCATCCGTAAAGATAAGCAAACGCTGAAAGTTTCATTAAAATAGCTGCATCCGTTAAAGCGTGACGACTGGTTGAACGTTTTTGGAGGTGACCTCACTTGACCTTGACTAACTCCTAGACCCTAGATGATCTGACCACAACATTTCGAATCAGCATGTCAAATTGATGTGGGAAAAGATATGCCAAATTTGGGCGCGCTGCCGTGCGCCGTTCGTCCGCTATCTGCGAAAAACATGAGGGGGCGGTTGAAGAATCCCCCCCGAGACGGGACGGGTTAAAGACCTCGATTAGATCTCCTCTCAGCCTTCTATGTCTAAGTGAAAACATATTCAACTTCTTCATTCTTTCCTCATATACCAGGTTGCCTATGACATTTAACTTTTTTGTTGCCCTCTTTTGTCCTCACTCTAAAAACCAACATATTTTTTCTTCATAGCTTGAGGACCATGCTTGGACACAGTATTCTAAATGTGGCCTGGCATATGGGCAGTAAAGCTTCCTGATGTCTTCTTCACTTTTTAATGATACATTCCTATTTATTTCCCCAAGCATTCTTAATGCCTTATTCCTGGCTTCTTTGGTTTGTGCTGATGCCCCCAATTTTATGTTCAAAATAACACCTAAGTCCTTCTCCTGCTGAGTTCCAGATAATACTTTTCCACCCCTCAAGTATGGAGCCTGTCGGTAAATTTGTCCGCACAAATTCACGCGATTCTGATTTAGAATCTATTGTCACCTGGCCACAATCTTCCGGAGACAACACCGGAGCACGCAATCCAAAATCTACCGATCAACACACGTCAGCACGGTGCCAGTTCCAACCGCAGTCTCACACGGTTGGAACTGGCCCACACGGAACCTCCCCACACGAAACCTCCCCACTCCGGCAAATAGGAAACCGGAACCTCCGGGCAAATTGGTTTCGTCATGTCACGCATGCGCAGTCGACCGCAGCGGAGGGCAGCCCATTACAGAGGTCAACAATAGATGGCAGCACGTATCGTCCGGCAGGTCAGGTATAGCCGGGCAAACACCGCGTGTACATGTTTCGCAACAGAGCCTTCATGTGCTGCCTACCTACATGCACGATTTTGCACTTTTTGAAATTCAATTTCATTTACCGTCTTCAGGCCACTTCACATGTTCGTCTAAGTCTTTCTGCAGCAAAACCTGCTCATTATATTCTGTTGTTGCCCTAAAGACCTTCAAATCAATCGCAAATTCCAAAACCTTACTGCTTAGGTCACTTTGAATGCTATTTACAAATATAATGAAAAATGGTGGCCCCAGTACTAATCACTAAGAACACTTTGCCATGATGACTTTGTACCAATTAGCATCACTCTTTGCTGTCTATCTGAAAGCCACAACTCTATCCATTTTAAGATGTTACCTGTAATACCATGGACCTGAAGCTGCGTCATTAACCGTTTACGGGGTACCCTGTCAAAGGCCTTACAAAAGTCAAGATATGGTACATCAAACTGATTTCCCTGATCAAATTGTTCTGTAGCGAAATATAAAATGCACAAGAGATTTGTGAGACACGATTGCCCATTTCTAAACCCATGTTGGGTATCTTGAATCAATCTGTTCTCTTCCAGAAAACTAATTATTCTATCCTTGACAATTGATTCGAGTACCTTGCAGACTAGGGATATGAGTCTTACTGGCCTATGGTTTTCAACTTTCCCTGTTTCTCATTTCTTGAAAACAGGAACTACCTTTGCCCTCTTCCAACCTGTTGGAAATTCATTTCGTGAAACTGATCTACAAAATATTATACTAAGTGGAATTGCCAGTTCCTTTTCAGCTTCCCGCAATACCCTAGCATACATTTTATCAGGTCCTGCTGCCTTGCTTGGCTCCTTTTCCTGATATCATTGAAAATAACATCACTATCAATGAAGTCAACATCGTTTGTCCGATCGCCTGTCGCTGAACTGTGGTGTACGGTTGGCAGATTAGTCATATCTTCCAATGTAAGCACTGATTTAAACTGCTTGCTCAGCTTCTCAACCATCTCACCATCCTCACTTAATATAGTTCCATTTACTTCCGGTGGACCAATTGTGCCAGAAACTTTATCTCGAGACTCAGTTTGCAAAAACTAAATATAACTTCTTGCTGTTCCCATTACAGTTCCTAGCTAAATCCAAGCATTTTGCGTGAGATGAAATGTACGACCCTCAATATACCAGGAGGTACTGAGTTTACATCAAAAGTAACGTTAGGGATTATGCTATATTACTCAACGTTTCGGCCAGGGGCCATCGTCAGGAGTGTATTGTATATTGTATATTGAGGGTCGTACATTTCGTCTCACGCAAGGTCTAAATTCCAAGAGTACTTAAGAGCCATTCTTCGTTGTATTAAACAAATCCAGTTATTTTGCTCGCTTTGCTGCTCTGATTTTCTGCTTCACAGTGTCTCTAGCTTTTTGATACGACCTTAGATCTATGATATTTGAGGCTTCCTTAAGCACTATAGATGCATCTTTCTGAACCTTGATTGCCTTTGTCAAATCTGGCATAAACGATGCTGGCTTTCCTACCTTTGTATTGCACTTTTGCTTTTGGAGGACTTGTCTAATCAGAATGTCCATGAAGTGTTTATTGTATAAACACCAGGGAGAAGTGTTTATTGTCACCGTGTAGCTGTACCCAGCTGAGCACAAGCTGGCCATGATTAACTTGTGTCCGGCTATAAGGGCATAAAATCGTGAGGGAAGGTGGAGGTACAAGGAAATATTTCGGAGAATACTAGGCGGATATCGCCGAGGTCCCAGTTCAGGTCATTCCGAGTCAACGGTATCCGAGCACCCAAATAGCCCGAAGCGAGCAGGTGTTGTTTCTAATCACAAGCCAGTGGTCTCGCATTCAAGCAGAAGCCACACGAACAGCAGCAGTTCTGCAATAGACCGGGGAAGCAGGTTGCTGGGTCCTCAAACCCTCCCGAATGCCGGGCCCGATGCGGTTGTAAATGTTGCAGATCACTCTTCTCTTCGAACATCACAGTTCATACAACAAATTGAGTGCATGGGTAAAGAGTCCAGCTATTCTGTCTGTGATCCACTTTTCACTCTACTCTCTCAGGCAGCTGGACTGTGACTGAGCTTGCCCATGCGTGCCTGCATAAGCATGAAGACGGGAGGTATTATATTATCGTCCGGAGGGGGCAGATCATGCACAAGTATCAACAAGGAAGAGGTGGGATCGTCTGGAGACAGCAACACCCAACCCTAGTGCCAGCATTGGGATATGAGATCTTTTTCGATGTAATCGTGGTCCTTCACTGTCACCAGCAAGGGAAAAGCGCCATCACGTCGATGCAATCCTCCATGCTCTGGCATCGGCAGGACAAATTTACAATTGCCCGAATGCCTGCAGCCAGCCAGTCGTTGGCACACCAACAGCATAGTAACGATATCCCCAGAGAAGACCACCCTGCATCGGCATCAGCAGAGGGAAGAGGGTTTTCTGTTGTAGCTACTTGTCGCCGACATTAGCATGGACTGGCAGGCGACTGGTCGGCGAGACTGTGGACGACAGCAGCATGACACACTGTCAGGACACTCCTCACACGCTGTCAGTACACTTCTGGACGCCCGCCGACGGCGATACAGATCGCGGCCATTGTTTGAATTCCTCCTGTCGCGAGACTGCGCCAGATGGGTCTATTTTCGAGGAGTCAGCGCATTTCATTTGTGCCGGCCCTCGATAAATATGCAGAACAAATGACGAGAAAGCTTGGACAAGACAGAAATGGCGACGTACGATAGACAGGCCAGATGTTCTTTTTGCAGGGGGTGTTTACTGTGTGCTAATGTGCACCACGATGAAGAAGTATCGTTAGTGGTCCATGTCGACCAGCGGCACAGCCGGACTTTGACGTGGCCAGCTGTCATGCCATTAATGCCACACCGTCCCGACGTCGAGGGAGCATTGTGTCAAGATCATTGCCTGATCAGCTGCCACACTATTAATGTCACACTGTTCCGACTTAGAGAGAACCTTGTGTCGAGATCGTGACGTGGGCAGCTGCCACACCATTAGTGCCACACTGTCCCAACGTCGACAGAGTCGATCCGCCTTGTGTCGAGATCGCGCCCCAGCGTAACCACGAAGCGTGATCGACGTTCACGAGGAGACCATACCGTCCGTCGACGTCCTCCGCCGACGGATGTGCGCGCCCACACGTCCACATTTCCACACGTTCACACGTCCACGCGTCCACCGCCGCGGTCATCACGGCTCGCCCGCGACAGCTTCAGCCGACGCTAGCTGGCGAGCGTGTCGCGCAGTGTCGCCAGCTGCGCGACAGGTGCGCGACTGTCGCCTCCGCTGTCCAGCGCGCGCTCTGTTCGAGCCTGGGCGCACCCGGTGTAGCCGACCTCCGAGGCGAGGTGGTCGCCGGCTATCCAGGCTCGGGTCGGTTCATGTCACCACTGCAGCCCGACCAGCGGCGGGTCCTGTCGCCACTGCAGCCCGACCAGCGGCGGGTCATGTCACCACTGCAGCCCGACCAGCGGCGGGTCCTGTCGCCACTGCAGCCCGACCAGCAGCGGGTCCTGTCGCCACTGCAGCCCGACCAGCGGTGGGTCCTGTCGCCACTGCAGCCCGGCCAGTGGCAGCTCCTGTCGCCACTGCAGCCCGGCCAGTGGCAGCTCCTGTCGCCACTGCAGCCCGGCCAGTGGCAGCTCCTGTCGCCACTGCAGCCCGACCAGCGGCGGGTCATGTCGCCACTGCAGCCCGACCAGCGGTGGGTCCTGTCGCCACTGCAGCCCGACCAGCGGCGGGTCCTGCAACAGCCACCTCAAACAGGCAATGTCTGCGAATATGAGCAGCGCGAAATGCACACCGTACAAGGAAAGTCTACTCGATGACCTTCACGTATGGTGCGCACTATGCGGAAGAGTGCGCCATCGCTAATCCTTGCGGGACGTATAGCGGCATGCTACCTGAATTATATGACGTCCGACGTCGCTGACGTGGAAGCGAACAGATATTTTGTCTAACTGACGCTTGCCAACCAGCCGAAAGTGCAACATATTTAGCTGCCTTAGACATTCAGCCAGGTACAGAAAACTATGAAAATGCTGGGAGTTTTGAGAACGGGTCGGGTTTTAGGATTTGTTCCTTGGATTTCATTTAGAAAATTATATCTGATTCTGTGCTAAGGTGGCTTTACGTGATAGAGCCCATGCTTATCAAACCTTTTTGGGTAGATCCCAAGTCTACCATCCAGTTGTGAAATTATAATTCAATGAGTGGATTTCAGCTGATCACTTGAGGGTCCGTTAACCCGCGCCGTCTTTCCGGTCAGATCCTCATACCTCGTCTCATACCGCGGTTATTAACCCCATCTAAAATCCAAATTAAGCATCGTACGGAAACGGAAGAGGTGTCATCGGAAAGCGCTCGACGAGTAGGGTCCGGTTCCACCTCGAAAACAACTTCCTCCAAAAGTGACGTCACTAGGAGGTTAGAATTTCACGACTTTTCACGACTTACACTATGTTTTTGGCACTGGGAAGTTCATTTTTGGGCTATATGAAAACAAAATTTATTTGGAATGAGAAAAGGACGGCGAAATCGACCAGGGCTTGAATATTTTGGCCCCCCAAAAATACAAATAAAATTATATTTTTGAAATTTCAAAATTTTGAGTTTTCAAGTTTTCTTTAGTTTTCCTTTTCCAATTGGTAGAGGTGATCGATAAATGTTGTTTAAAGTCAACTTTTCCTAATGTAGAAATGCTTACTTTAGCCAGAACCCTCTTGTTGAACTGCAATTTGGCAAATTCACAAAATTTATATGTAGTCAAAAAAAAGTTCCACCCGTACGTTTTGTTGCATCCCTAAGAATAAGCAAACGCTGAAGGGTTCATTAAAATATTTATATCCGTTAAAGCGTGACGACTGGTTGAACATTTTTGGAGGTGACCTCACCTCACCTTAACTAACTCGTTGACCCTAGATGACCTGATTTCAAAATTTTGAAACAGCATGTCACATTGACGTGGAAAAAGGTATGGCAAATTTGGTCGCGCTGCCGCGCGCCGTTCATTCACTATCCGCGAAAAACCTCAGGGGCGGTTGAAGACACCTCCCTGGATCAAAAGTCAACAGTCAAGATCAAAAGTCCTGGGTTAATGTTCTCACCACAGCACCCCGCTGCCAATCCCCGGAAACCGCTGGATCAAAAGTCAACCAATCCTCCCAACCGGGATATAATTAAGAGCGCGGTTTCTTGACACGAAGCCTGGCTTGCCAGGGCAGGAGAGGTCAACGTTCACCGTTCTACTAGTTGAGCTACCCAGGCGATCAAGGATGGTATCGGTGTGTGAGCTAAAATATCACATTAGTCGCTGGCAATATAAACCGTAGCCATGCGACTATTACAAGTCGGTTCCTATGCGCAGAGGAGATTCCGCCCTTCCGAAACCCCAGAAGTTGTCCGTTAAGTTACCTAGCTGGAATGGTACAAGCTAGTTGCTTACTTGTATTACGTAATAATGTTCAGAATAATAGGTATTTGTTACACAGACTGCGAAGTGGAGCCAGTATCAAGTAACAAATTACTTCCACACCCTCATTAGGCTCTTGGATAGGCCAGTGGCTGTTTTCAATGTGCATGCATGGACATCACATGACATTTCTTTTATCGCGAAGGATGATTTATGCCCATCCACGCATAATTTTATCAGTGCTAAATACCAACAAAGCCCCAAACTGTATTTAACCAATTCCCCTCCTCACCTTTATTGCTTTGCCTCATGACTTGTCCTTGCGTAAATGTATATATTTGGAAAACCGAAATGTGTGTATTAGACGTATGCTGATGTTCCGTTTTGAAGTCGGCCCAATTATATTCCGCGCACGTCCGGGGGGCAGATATCTGCCCCCTTTCCAGTTTTTCATCATTTGCCGCCAAACTAATCGGGTTAGTAAGGTCAAACCTCGCATAGTTGTTCATTTGTCTTTTCCACATGTCCTCATACACTTTTAATCCTGGGTCACCTCAGGTCAGGTCACCAGGTCAGACGAAGTGATCCAACTACACACGGAGTTCTAGGTGGCATCACTCCCACAATAATTGGGCGATTGATTTTAAACTTACAACATGTCATGATCTCATCAGGGACCATAATATGTATATCGGGTTTTTCATAGCATTGACCTTAGGTCAGGTCGCGGCCATGGCTTCCCCATTATATGGATTTGGTAAAATATACAAATGTTTCCTGGTTACATATTTGCGCTTGGAATGATCCCACAACGGTTGTGGCATGTAGATGGAAGCTATGCTCAATGTTACCGCTGATATTTTTCCTCAGTGACCTCACCAAGGTCTCCGAGGTCACCTGAGATCACTACACATTTCTGCGCATTATATCGCACTGCATTGAGCTAGAATGCTGAAATTACCGTCATTGTGCTTGTATTGTCAAGACGTGTCGATTGATGCATTACATTACCTTCCTAGGTGACTTCATGACCTTGATCTCAGGTCATGAATTAATGACCTTGACCTGAGTTTCGGTTGACCTGACCTTAAATTACACCGCCTATTGTCGGTAGCGCATTTCAAGGACTGTCGAATAGCGTTTGCCGTTTCTTTCTATCTGTTGCAGGTCCTGATATATATGTCAATATCTGAGTCTTACCTGATCTGGTCAAATTTGACCTATGATGATCCAGTGAACTGAATGTTGACCTGAGCGAGAAAAAATGACCGAAACACTTTCGATAGAGCCCGTCCCAGCTATCCAACGCCGTTTTCCGTTTGTCGCTAGGTAGTTCATAGTTCTAGAGATCTTAGGGGGGGGGCAGACATCTGCCCCTCCCCGGACATGCGAAGTTGGCGCGGACTTCCGGACGTGCGAGTGATATATCACGAGATCTCAGGGAAGGGGATCAGTCCTTTACAGACTTAGGTCTGAAAGACCTAAGTCAGCACCTGAGCACCTGAGCAGGCATTGTGTTCAAATTATCCAGAATCAATAAATGTCAGAGAAAAAAGTGCACTCAGCAGGACAGCCAATTCAGTTTAGCCAGCCATCTGGCCTCTGGCACTCAGGACTGATACCTCTGCCAGTCTCACCGTGGTACACTGTATCGTAGGCGCCACAGGGAATTTCGCATGCTTGGCTTCCTCATTATTATTTTGGGTATCACGTCTCGATTTGATTAGCTGTCCCATCTTGACGGCCCCGACCGTAGTAGCCGACACCGCAGGTAGGACGAGTTGTGCTATTTCCTCTGGATGTTCAGACTCCGGAACGATGCCAATGTCCCTTTGTCTTACCTCTCCGTCCACTCTGCGTCCATTAGCAGTCTGTTTGACCTTAATCCTTCCGAATTCGCTGAGGACATCGTCTAACTTGTCCTGCAAAAGTTCAGACAGGCGAACAGTGGAGGCGGCATGCATAGCCCCCGAGCGAACGGTAAGCGCATCGTCCGGGTTTTTCACAACTTTTACCGTCGTGGCTTAACTCATCGGCAGAGCAGCGCGGCATTTGACGGAGGGAGATAGAGGCAGGTAGAGACGGAGGGAGAGGGGAGTGGAGAGATACAGAGACACATAGAGAGAGAGAGAGCGAGAGAGAAAAAGAAAGAGTGAAATGGATAGGAATCGTATGAGTGAGTGAGTGAGTGAGTAGGTGAGTGAGCAAAATATAGAAGGAGACAGAGAGAGAGAGAGAGAGAGGGAGAGAGAGAGGGAGAGAGAGAGAAGAGACAGAAATCCTGAAGGGAAGCTGATCAGTGTTCAGAGCAAAGTGATTGTGCATGTTTTTATTGTGCTTGCTATGTTGGATTATTCATTCCTTGACAAGGACGAAAGAAGGGAAGCATCGGGAATGTATAGTACTTTTTTTAGTTTCATTCCGTGGAGCATCCTTACACTGCTAATTTCAGTTGGTCAGCAATCCTTAATATCTATGATCTTCCGTTGAAGGATATCACAACTGGAATCATGTCACGATGTATAAGTAGCATAGACAAGCCCACTTGTTTACCTAACGGAAGCGTTATACATGGAACGGAAAATACTTGCCGATACTTATGACAGCCTGCTAATATAGACTATTTTGTTATACATTGGCAATGTATTTTGGTACCAAAGCCATATATAAAGCCGCTTGAATGCCGTGTTCACCAATGTTTCGCTCTTAGCTTGAAGGGTGTCATACGCTGTATCTGATGAA
The DNA here is from genome assembly GCA_034440575.1 of Imbricaverruca yamaguchii. Taxonomy (NCBI): domain Eukaryota; kingdom Metazoa; phylum Arthropoda; class Thecostraca; family Neoverrucidae; genus Imbricaverruca; species Imbricaverruca yamaguchii. Next base: position 5,258,302 of record JAOTOL010001662.1, read on the forward strand.
ATGACAGCTTTTTTTTTGGACTGTCGATCTGCCGAAATATATAAAGTGATGTCTTGTATCAATAGCTTTGAACCAACAAATTGACGTCTGATTTCGCTCCAATCCCTATAACACCATCGGCTGTAAAATTCGTATTCCGCTGATCCAATGCCTCGGAGCGATGGCCCATTTTAGTTCGACAATCCGCGTCCCGTCGATCGACATTAATTCCCCGCTAAGCAGTGTCGTTCCTTTCGTTGAGCCGCGGCTAATGGCGGCCGCGCATTAAGCCGCGGATTTATGACAAGGGCATAAAAGCGTCGCCGAATTAGTGACGTGGCACGGGAAGCTGACGCATGCTTCAGGCGGCTGCAATCCCCACGCGACGCCACGGCATTACCGAATCCGCCTCGGCCAACTCGGCAAAGGCGCCAGTCGCCACCCATCCGAAACCCGTCGGACTCCGATACTCTCCGCCAGGCACCGACTGAAAGGATGACGTGGTTTTATGATGCGCGCACCTGAGGGCGGGCCCGTCACCGGGATAACGCTCGGTTTGATGGGCAGACGATCGGCTGGCAAACAAGTGCTAGACGCCACCCTTTCAGCGCGCCATTCGGAGGACAGGATGTGGCTGTGCTTGACTCTCCGCGCCGGTAAACACTTTACGACATCGTACTTACTGTGTCTGCAGTAAAAACTCCCTTTGTTTGGGCGAATTGCCAAGTTCAATTGGGCAGTTCAAGGGCGGCGTGAGGGCACGGCACAGGTCCACGCGCGACTATCGTGACCTCTGGCGAGGCCCACGACTTCGTCCTACAGCGCCGGCCGGGCTGACATCCAGCTTGCGCAAGAACAGCCACGTCGAATCGCGTCCGCCGAGGTGACATCACTCACCGACAGTCACCGTGCAGTCCAAATCAGTGGCCATCGTGACCCACAAACGCAGTGTTTCTCAGTTGTTTACGCGTGTACGCATTGTGCAAGGCTGCGTGTGGCGTGGCGGGGTGCCCGGTCGCACGACCCTGGACTACACCGCCGCTGTGAGCGCGGTCTGTCATCTGACGGCCTGGATAAGATCGCTCTCGGCTGAGACATCGAGCGGCTGTTTGCCGGCTGTGTGGCTTCAGCTTGGGATGAGGATCGTGTTGGTGACGACGGTATCGGACCTTCGGCTGCATGTATTTCTGCATCGGTAGCAGGTAATGTGATCATGAATGCTGGGAATTGATCCGGGAAATGAAGCGTACATGTGCGGTGTCACACACTTTGTCCGGCTCAGCCCCTTTTGAAAAGCTCATAGGGAGGAAATCTGCATCCCCAGCGATTCATTCGGTCATAAATCAACGATTCATAAATGACGCTGGATGGTGTTCTGGTGACAACATAGACGGCCCTGGTAAACTAGTTTAGAGTTCCAAAACCAAACAAAGCTGGCGTTATCAATGAATTAAAAGTTGTTAATGCATATTTAGGATTACACCTAGGCGCTTCAGCTCACATAAGAGGTAGCGCTACTATTTACCTTCAAACCTTCAGCGGTCGACGGACAGAATAAGATACACTTTCCACTTTTCGCGTTTCGATTGAGCCGGTACACTCAAATGAGTATATGTGGAAGCGTACCGCGTACACGGATCTTTAATAACGACTGACGCAGCAATGATTGGTAATCAGAATGAAATAAAGGATGTTCTATAAGGGACAATAACCTGAGATATCTACAATTTTATGTTATCAATTTTGGCCTTGTTGTCATTCTGCGTTTATTAACCATTGAACCCGTGCATGGGTAGATCATGTCGACTTGTTTGCGAGGATATGAGACAGCACGTGTTCGTGATTTCAGGAGAGAATGGAGCGGGGCAACGCCGTAGCTTCCCACGCACCCACAAGATTCTGACTGAAGTAACTGCCCACGAACAGAGTTAACGCTACGAGAAAGCTAAACATTGTGATGGAGTAGGCCATCTGAAGTGAAGCGTATTAATTGTCGCCATTCGCAGGCCACTTAGCCTAGATTATGGGTGTGCATGGCGTAGCCAAGGACATTGAAGTTTCACCGGCCGTTGTTGCTATATCTGGCATGCTGAATAGTGGCAGCCATGTAATGATGATTCCATGTGTTAATATGACAAACATTATTTAAATGCCTGCGTTGCACTTAAACATGTTGGAACTAATGCCTAATATAGATCATACTCCAATTATGTTCTTTGTTTATTAGATTGAGTGAGCTTATCTATATCTAAGGGAAGTAATTGTAAGGCAGCATTACCCAATGGTGTTCCTTGGGGATATTTGAGCTGAAGTACCGAAATGTGCTCATTTTATGGCAATATTGCCAACGCCTCGACTAAGTCTCGTAATGATGCTCTGATTAGAATCGGAAGCCTGACAAAACACACAATTTTCTGATCGCTGCATTCGTCGAATTCAGCCCAATGGAAGGCCAGCCGGTGTGCCGTTCTGTGTTGGCGGCTCCAGCGCTTGACATTAGCCCACCGTGGTGACGTGGCGCTGGCCGCCGGCCGCAGCGAGCGCATACATCACGCGCCGTCGCGCGCGCTACAGACGTGCCGCGCTGCGTCGACCGCGCCGCGCCGACGTCCCACCGGCCGGCCAGACATCCGGCGCCCGTGGACCGGTCCGGCCGGCCGGACATCCGGCGCCCGTGGACCGGTCCGGCCGGCCAGACCTCCGGCGCCCGTGGACCGGTCCGGCCGGGCAGTCATCCGGCGCCCGTGGACCGGTCCGGCCGGCCAGACATCCGGCGCCCGTGGACCGGTCCGGCCGGCCAGACCTCCGGCGCCCGTGGACCGGTCCGGCCGGCCAGACCTCCGGCGCCCGTGGACCGGTCCGGAAGGCCAGACCTCCGGCGCCGGCGCACCGGTCCGGGCGGGTTCATCACTCGTCGGCCCGGTGCCGGCTGGAGATTGGCCTCCGAGTGTTTTATGATTTGTTTGAGTGTTCGGCCGCGGCGATCGACGCAGCGCGCCGGCCGCACGACTCGGATTGGTACGAGGAGAGATCAGCCGGCTGGTGTCTGGGTGGAGGTGGGGTCGGGGGAGGCTCGATCGCGTCCAAACAGAAATCAGACGGCGTCGTGATCGACCGGCCGGCCGGGCCGCACTCTCTCGAGACGGTCTGTTTGTTTGGGCCGAGGCCGCGGTGCGGTGCCGGCGGAATGCCGTCGCGCCTGTCCCACACTCCAGCGGTCGGCGTCGACCACACGCAGCACGACGCAACACGACGGGATCGGCCACCGTGCGGGCGGCGGCTCGGGTCACGGCCGCGACCTCACGCGAGTCACTGTGCAGGCGGCCGTGTCCTGCGCAGGCTCCGGAACGACTCCCCTCGGCGGGCGGCGAACGCTGACAGTTGCCCAGCTTCTTCGGTCCTTCTACGACGCATTCAACCGCTAGGTCACACAGCGTCGCCAGCCTCTCACGACATCGGCCGCCGGTGAATTCGATGATGCCGACAGTAGGGGGACTGGAACCTACGATCTTGCGATCGAGAGTGGTCAATCTACAATCTTACGATCTTACGATTTGTGGCCCTACCGAATGCGCCACTACGACCTCTGTGGCCAAGCTTCCGGACGGCGGTCATGCAACGCGTGTCTGGAAACACTCGGCACGTCCAACCCACTTGCAGGATGAGGTTGCGATGGGACGTTCTGATATGTCGACCGGTGCAGGCTGCGTTCCGTTACCCGGGCGTTATCCGATGTGGGTGAAAGGAGCACTAGCTGCGCAGTGTTCGGCTGTTTTGTGCTAGACAACGCGTCGTTACCGGTCGGAGTATAGTGCCCGCAAAAGAAGCAGCAGGCCGAGAGCGGCTGTTTTTCGGCACTCCGCTGGTTTTGTACCCTTTTGCCAGTAAGTAATCGGTGCTCTTTTCGCCCCAGGCATTCGTTGGTGTTCGCAGACACACAAAAACGTGCGTGTGTGGTGGCGAGCGTTCTCGTTGCTTCCAACAATAGACAAGCCAATGCGATTGTTGTTTCACAATAGCCCTCCCGCTGCTTTGATCTTAGTAGTAGCCCGTTCAAAATGCTGAATTGTCCAGGCGCGCAGGGTGCACAACCATACGCCAGTTGTCTACATCCCAGAAAATACTCGCCTTGTGAGATCGTCAGAGCTGATAAAATGGCACTTCAGAGCGTTTCGTGACCGTGATCGCGATCTTGATTTGAATACCTGACCCCAGTCAGCAGGTCTCCTCAGCAGCTGAATCAGTGAAATCGACTAAAAAAAAGTCGGTGCTGCTCTGCATAAGAACGGCGAGAACAATTAACAATTTCAGGCCTTCCCCATTGTCTTCTCGAGGTCGAGGCCAGCGGGAGGTAATCTGTTCCCCGGCGTGGAATATTTTTTTGTCGAGTTCGTACGTGGGACACGTCACCACAGGCGTCTACACATTCTATTTGAGAGTGCACCCAGACCACTCCCGACCTGATCAGCTACCCATTGGACAACTCAGAAAGTTCCGGACTGCGGTCTATCCTGCTCGTGGCGGAGCACCGTCGGAACATCATGCATGCACTCGCGTGCTATCGCAGAGTTAATTTTTTCTGTACGGTTAGGCCATTACGCCTCATGGTGGTGGGGTTTGAAATGAGACGTCTATCACTGTTAGTGATAGTTTGACCTCAGCAGGAGTTAATTGATGGGGAATCGTCGATTCGTGATCCTGCCATTGTGGTACGCACCGTCGGGCACGTTCTCCACTGCCACCAAACTGAGCTTCTCCCTTAAGCGTGGCCCGAGGGCTAGTGTGCTCGAAGCTTTGACCGTGTTCTCAGCAGCTTCAGCTACACAATTTGTTTCAGGCCATGTTATACCGCTAATTTAAATCATTTCCGACAGCATAATGTGATATACAGCGAAGCATCGCAGAGTTGAATTCGCACTGTGCGAACGACTATAACCCGAACGGCCAGCCATGGTCAGCTCCGGATATACCCCACAATAAATTCGACGCTCATGCATGTATAATCGGCTTAACAGTTCTATGGTAGCAGCCAAAGCCAGATGGGTTGAGCCAAGTGGCCCAGCGAATCTCCGCCTCAAGTTCAACAGCTGGCAGCTAATTTCAGGTGTCAGATTCAGCAAATTTCAGCGTAATTTCAGGCGCTGGCCTAATTTCGGTCTAATTTTCGTTGGGCGGGAAGCTTGCGCGAGCTGAGTTGTCCTCGGCAGTGTAGCATGACGAGTAGCACACCAGGAAACACGCTTTACTGTAGTCTTAGCAGTAAGGGACGGGTTAGTGGACGGACTCTCATGCTTCGTGTCGCTCCGTCCACGCAGTCCACATCGGCAGATTTATTTACTAATATTAATATGCATTTTTCTAAATACAGAGCGAAATTGACTTTATGCTTGTCCCCACGCATCGCAATCAGGTGTACTCGCCAAGCTGTCAAAATACATGGGCTAAGACTTATATTAAAGAGCAATATTTGGTTAAAACAAATCGCATATGACGAAGGGTAAATATTCACTTCATGCCAACGAAAACCCAGCATTGCATATTAACTTTGAAATTAACATTTGAAGACATTTACAAAAGTCACAACGGTTAGCCTATGTGATGCAATTCGCGTCCCCCGGCAATCCGCAAACCATTTCTCAGAAGATAAATGGTTTGCCATTCGCAAAATGCTTGCTAAAGCATTCATGTATATTAAGATAAACTATTTGGTTACAATGCCAAATGGACTTCCTCGTCATGCCTCACCTATAACAGGTACGCTTTCGCTTCAGTTGGATTTCGTGAACATGCACTTCGATCTGCAGAAGAGATCGAAGTATTTCGCTTCTACTTCGCTTTTGTTCTGGTAATTCAAATCAGTTTTATCTCAACAAATCCGGAGGGTCTCGGAACGGGGAATTATTTGTCTCCCTTGGTTTGACGTTTTTAAGGAGGAACACACAAGCATTCGCTGATGTAAATATTGGTACCGATAATGGCAAGAACGGACAGCCACACCTATGTCTGCTACTCTACCGTGGTAGATATGCACCCCGGGACATATGCGTCATTCCGACTCTTGCATAGATAGCTTCAATGCCACTCGACTATTGGCTACTTTTCCTCCTCACCTCGTTTCGAAATATAAGGGACATCCGTACACCCTTGGGGAGATGGAGGCAGCAACTCTCGGTCAATACTGGCGGGGAGTATCAAACTACACGTGCTCTATGTCACAAGTGAAGAATGACGCCATTGTCCAACCAGTATTGTCATCATCTGTCTGGCTTCGCTGTCTATGTTTTGCAGTCATTGCTTAGAGTGCAACGTATTGCTCAATACATTACTTTGCGTATTCCTGCCAGGCGATGCACACTCAGCAGGACACAAAATATTCGTTTGCTTTGCAGGTCGTATGATACCTCTTGTGTTGCGTAGAAAATGTCTGTTGCGCCTCTGTGCACCGTTATGTGCAATTTCATTTGTAACGCTGACGGTATGACTCAGGTGCTTGCCGAACCTTCTCACTGAGTCATCTTAGTCGTCCACCGTCTATGGGGAGGCGAGGTCGCGATCCCGGCAGTGGGGTCGCTTCTTGCGTGAAGACTCCCAGCAGGGAACAATGACGACCTGCCGCCTGCGACGTACAGATCTTTTGCCGGTGATCTGTCATTCGGCTGCCGGTGTCAGGAATAATAAGGAGGCGGCGCTGAAAAAGCCATCCGTCCGGCACGTTTTTGTGCAACTGTGCAGGCGAAATCGCAAGTTTTTGCGCCGGTCGTTGCCGGCAAAATGTCCAGGTTTTGTTGGATGTTTAAGCCGGGTCGGCTAACGGTACACGCATCCAGCTGCGGATTAATGCAACTATGGACATCCAGCGCCTGTCCAATGTTCATTCCTGTTGGCGATGACGGATGTCGGGACACTGCTCCGCCACTTTACCAATATTCCTATCCAAGGGAATGGTTGGAACTCTCACCAAGTCAGCAACATTCGCATTCCAAGGAAGGGTTGGAACACCCATCGCTAATTCACAAGCTTCCCCGCCAGAGGGAATGGCTAGCACCCCTCTCATCAATTCACCAGCATTTCCACCTGGGGGAAGGTTTGGTACACTTCTCGTAACCTACCAGTATTTTCATCCGAAAAAGGTCGGCTTCCCTCAACAATGTTGCCAAAATAGGCTGTTCCTGGATTTTTTAAATGCGGAACATTATCGTGGGCAGAAAATTATCCCATAATTTGTATTATTTGGTGGTTGACTGGTGATCTTTGAGCAATTCCTACTCGAAATCATCAGGGCCACTGAGATAAAAGGCGCAAAATTCGCTGGAAAGTACAAGCTAATATTCTGATGTCACAGGTTTCAGGACAAAGTACAAATATCTTCTCCGAATTCGATTTCCTCAAAATTGTCATCCCACATCCTAGACTACGAAGGGTGCACGGCAGGTTGCTGCGCACCGTTTTGCAGTGTTTGCGACCAAACCGTTTATGGCATCGGAGTGGCATCCATGTCCTCGAACAGAGAAGTTTAAATACATAGTAGTGGCTGGTCGATGACAAAAATGCTATCGCATCGGTGTCCGTAAGCCTGGCTGCTTGACAATAATCAAAGCAAGCAGATCAGGGCTACATTTTTCCTTTCCTGCATTAAATGTCACCGAAGCAAATAATTCCGTCCACCTCTATGACCAACTGTAGCGCATCCTTGAGGCGAATCTTCACATGATGCAGATTATGATTGCTGTGTGCGTGCGTCCGCCGCACTGCATAGCGGTGGCCTGCTGATAGCCGACTGCTGAACCGTACCATGTACCGGCCCGCAGCGAATTGCGGCCATCACTATAGCCGACCCGCGTGGTAAAACGGTGCACGCTTTTCAGCACCCATCTCCGTGTTTGGTGTGCATCGGGTCTCGACCAAGCAGAGCGCGCACTAGGCGCGGTGACCAGCCCAGTTGCCATGGTGAAGGTCGTGATATGATGATATGCCACAGGCGCCAACGTCGTCTCATGAGTCACAGCCCTCGCCTAAAACGGCTTTATCGACAATTGCGAGTTAATAGACGCATTCGTTGCGCAACGGCTGACCAATGATGGGTGGGTCTCGGCGAGATCTGGCCTATCTGAGTGATGAAGCTTGAAGCTGTTTTAAAGTCAGGAGAGGACGTGGTCATGCAAGCCGTGCCATGGAGAGTTAATGGCATGGGCTGCTCATGAATCATTTGTCCTGTTCACGTAAGAGCTGGATCGAGCTTATCCGTCCCGGGATGGTAGACGGTAGACGGATGGCATGTCCTGCCTGTCCAGCGATTTGCTGCTAGGCAGGCTCCCTATCTGTAGGAGGTAAGCTCTCTTCTTCATAGTTGCATCATTTTTCCAACTTGACACTCACGGCCAGTGCTGGCTACGTTACGATACCACATTGATAGTGCCCAATCAGATTACTCCAAATGAACTTCTCGCTTCGCACAATTAACTATTGTTTGATTTCCCGACGTAGCCTTGAAGCCGCTCAAGTGACCAGTTTCTAACCATCGCGAGACAAAGGCCCTTCACTCCACGTCGTTCATCCTTGTTTTTATCGCAGGCCACCTGTCTGTTTTGCTCGCTCAGCCGTCCGTGCTGGATTCCTTTTCCCAGAAAATGTGATGTCATACGCTCCTGTGGCCTTATTTGCGTCAGGTTCGATATCATCAGCGCCACTTGACCATAAGCTGAATTACTTTAATTAAGTGTGTGTATTATATGTGTGTTGTACACGGCCGCCCAGCACGGTAGATTGCGGCTTACGCCGCCCGCATTGCCAATCTTCCTAACCATAGAACTGCTGTCTCTAGACCATGCTTCTACCGAGGTGAGGGAGACATTCGGGACCCTCGCCAACGGTTCTTCTAAACGACGTAGATAAACGTGGTTGTTGTCGGTGCGCCATCTTTTATCTGTTCAGGGAAGTGAAGAAATATAGTTCACCTTCTACCGTTGACCCTCCAGACTGAGCGAACAATATCAAGGTCGCGATATCGCCAACTGGTAAATCTATTTTGTCGGATTGTGTTACGATCACCAAGCGACGTTTTTTTAGTGAAACGTCACACAAGTAGTTAACCGAGTTTCTGGTGAACATCATGGTCTTATCAAAATGCGACTTCAAGGTAGGGCTCAAGTGACAAGTGTGGAAAGCAACATAGTTTGTCCGCGTTCGAACGTAGTTGTTCCTTACCTTTGGAACTGCGGAAGATATAGCGATGAAACGAAGACAGGTTGACTTGGAAAGAAGCGTTGCAACACGTGGCGACGAAAGATGTTATGAAATGAAATTATCAGCAACAAGCCCATGCTTAGCTGGGTGGAGTTGTGGGAGGAGCCAAAGTAAAAAAAAAAAAAAAAAAAAAATCAGGAGTACTCACCACCATCCGGCCACAAACCAGCTGCTAACATTATAGTTTAGACCTTAATTTCTTCTTGGGATGGATCCAGGTTCAGTCATATGCCTCCTTTGGATATGACTACTAACAGCATTCTTTATTATTAGTCTTACTGCTCTAATACCCGATGCTTTGTATGCTTATTTATAGGTTTTCCATCTCTTAGCTAGGAGTGCCGTGACTTTACTGTTTATTTTATGGTGTTAACGTAAGGTGCTTGCAGTCGTTGGGTAAGGGAAAGGGGCGCTCCTGGTCACCTGATCTTGGGTGGCGGACATTAAAAAAAAAGAGTAAAAAAATGTCATCTTGTAATCTTTGACCGGGCAAGGCTGCATTTTCGGGGCTGCATTTTTCACACCTTATCGATTTGTATAATCTTTGCATTCCTGCAGTAAAAGGGAGCGTTGCATTCGAATTCAGCATCGAAACTACCCTAGACAGCAGGTTTTTGTAAAAAGGTCCACTTCGAGCACACCAACTAATCTCAGCCATTGCCTATGATGACCTATGTCGTCTCACCATGTATCTGGCACTATGTGGGGAAAAGAACGCTGAATTATATTCTAGCTTTCAAAACAATCCTTTCATCAAACGTTGAAATCACCAAACCAAGCACCAAATAAAACAAACTAAGCCAAACCAAGCCAAAACAAGCCAAACAAAGCCAAACCAAGTCAAACCAACCCAAACCAAGCCAAACCAAGTCAAGCCAAGTCAAACCAAGCCAAACCAGGCCAAACCAAGCCAAACCAAGCCAAACCAAGCCAAACCAAGCCAAACCAAGCCAAACCAAGCCAAACCAAGCCAAACCAAGCCAAACCAAGCCAAACCAAGCCAAACCAAGCCAAACCAAGCCAAACCAAGCCAAACCAAGCCAAACCAAGCTAAACCAAGCCAAACCAAGCCAAACCAAGCCAAACCAAGCCAAACCAAGCCAAACCAAGCCAAACCAAGCCAAACCAAGCCAAACCAAGCAAAACCAAGCAAAACCAAGCCAAACCAAGCCAAACCAAGCCAAACCAAGCCAAACCAAGCCAAACCAAGCCAAACCAAGCCAAACCAAGCCAAACCAAGCCAAACCAAGCCAAACCAAGCTAAACCAAGCCAAACCAAGTCAAACCAAGCCAAACCAAGACAAACATCAAGTGGTGAAGTCACTTCCTGTCATGCATATACTGGTTTGCATAATTGATCTCCACTGCGGCTTAGTTGACCCCCGCTGCAGCGGTACTGGCTGTGTTGCGGCGCCAGCATTTGTTTGTTAGTGCCGCCTACTATATGTATTTAGGTGGCGGGGAAGGGAGAGTGTTGTCCCTGGTGCGTATCTTCGCTCACGACGTTTCTCCGCAAGACAAAAGGTACTCCCACTACCTGTGTCTATGTGTCCATGTGTCATGCCTATGCGCTGCATATTTCACATCCATGGGGACATGTTTACCTGTATGGCAGATATATACTACCTGCATCGTAGTGTATACAGGTATATATAGGCAGTGCATATGGTATATATGTACTACCTGCATGGTAGATTACGGATACTTGTCAGGTATCTGCCGTGTGTCTGAGGAGACGAAGGCGATAATTTTAACAGCAATACGATTATAATTGGCATGCTCTACATCCGCCATGTTTGAAAACATGGACATTGAAAAACTGGTGATAAGAGCGGTTAAATTGCGGCATGCGGCTCACAAACGTGGTGCTGCAACACGAGGTAACACCACCCGGTGACACACACCGCCATAATTATCAAATTTAACTGGTCCTAGTATGGATACCGTGTGATTCAACGATGCTGCAAAAACATCCGGCAAGCGACCCGTTCGAAGGTCGAACGCGTCGCTTCCCGTGACCTGAAGGTTACACGTCACGCACCCAACCAACGCAGCGTGGCGATTATTAGCTGTCGACACGCGCACCACACACACACACACACACACACACACACACACACACACACACACACACACACACACACACACACACACACACACACACACCTAGGATAGCCTCGCCGAGAAGTGGTCTGCCAGCCTTGACCCTTGAATCTCTGCACTGCTGACTTGTCTATGCTAGTCTTGAATCTCGGTGGCTCGTAATAAGATGAGTGAAGCAGGTGGTCGCTGGACATTTCATTGAACATTTCATTTCATTTCGTTGAACACATATCTATTGTGACCCACAGAAACTTTTATCTTTTATCTTAAAATCAAGCTTCGAAGCATGGTCTACCATCGATACGCAAAGAAAGTGACTCGTTTGATTAACTTCGGACTGTTACGTGCGTGGTGTATTACTTCACTGGCACGAACCGCACGCTGAGAAAATGGAAAACGCTGTAAATTCCCAGCCGTCACGTAAGCCAAGCGCGGCAACAAAAACCTCCGGTGGTAACACTGAGATGGATGATACCGAGTCATGCTACGCCTCGCTGGGGGCGGTTCTTTCAACAAGGCTTGTGGTCGCACTGCTGTCCATTGAAAATCGCCCAGCTGTTTAGGAACACCGGCACCTCCTCTTGTTTGTTCGGTCCGCGCGGCTGACAGCGAAGCGCTTTCACTCGGCTCGGCTGTGATCTTTCAATTAGATTTACAACACTTTTTCCTCGATTTTCACGCACGTGCCGCGCGTTGCATAATCCATGTGGGAGGCGGATGAGTTAATACGGCGTGGGTGCAGAGGGCGGAGAATCATGAACTATGCCCGCTGAAATGGGTCACTTGCAGGCACGACCTACCGCCCCTGATAACCTACCTTCGGACACGGTGGAATTGATTCGAAGGCCGGTCACGCACAACGGCGTCTGCACCATTTCAAATGCAGACAACCAGAAGATTCTTTTGCATCGCTTTAGAGATAGTAGAGATAGTAGAGATTTAGGCGATGTGCATGCATGCGTGTGTGTATTGTTTGCATCGTCTCCGTGGACGAGGCACCTGCAGACACGTACCAGAGGCACTGTCTGCTGGCGGGGGATGTCCGAGTACACCAGGGTATGCAGAGTATGCGGTGGACATTCACTTCTGGTCAGCCTCACACTAATATTTCAATCAGATGTCGTTTGTAGAACAGGCATCACCACCTCCACACAGCACCTCAAACCGCCAATCACCACCTCCAATGGCCCGCTATCATCTCATGCACCAAAGTATCTCGTTTTCTTGCTGCATACCATTGCAATAGCTACATTCAGACTGCATAGACTAATTTGTAGGAATAAATGCTGTGCTCCTGCTCCATCTATGTGCAGAGTCGCCTGGCAATACGCCACGCTATATATGTGAAGCTATGCTGTCTTTAATAGTATTTCCATTCCAGGGTATGTAGTAATCGCAGACCATCCAAAATAATTTATTATTGTTGAAGTTGAACTCGACGTCCATTCATACACTAGAAAAATAAGCGCAAGAAAGGAGCTATTTGAATTTCCAAGAGAGCAACACGACACTTCAGCAACATTTCAAAAGCTTTGAAAACCACCCAGGTCACCCAATGACCTCAGTTCATATCTTGATGATGTTTGGTCACGGTCATGGTCGTTATTTTTTTTGTCATGTCCTAGGTTACTGGTAGGTGCAGGCTCCACAGATATGCACCTTATCATCGTCAGTGTACCGAAGCACTTACGAAACACGAGAATATCGTGCATACAAAATATACATACATTTGACCTCGCACGGCCTTTAATCAGATCCTGGGAGTGCCAGATTCATGTGACGCACTTTAGGACACAATAACCATGCATGAATGTGTTCTCATTCGCGCGCGTAAATTCACTTTAACCTTCCGTTCATCTGGGAAAGAGTCCCGAAATTTGAGCACTTATAAAAGACTGCAACACTTCACATTGACATCACCAGTAATGACTGTTCACTCCATTTTGAATGAGTAGCATAGTTGTTCACTTGGAGGTATGTACCAAAAGCTTAAGCCTACTAGCAACAGCGGTTCCAGCACTATTCAGCATAGACTAAAGAAGGATGGGTGCAAAAAAGGCTCTCCGACCTCCCCCATCTTAGTGACCATGGACTAAGAATTGTGCATCCTAGCCACTGCATATTTGTTCACACAAATTGCCGATTCAAATGTAGTCTATTGTGAGAATATCTATTTTAATACGTTTCTCCATATACAGAAAAAGTTGGATATATTGGGCCAGATGCCCTGCATTTATTGGAGGGCGTCACCCTCCGATATCAAGTATTGGAAAAGCCTAAGGTGCGCTATCTGTCAACCTCCGCTCTCGCGCTCCTTATCTTTCCATTTACCTTCTTGTCACTTCGCTCTTAGAAGCCAACACACAAACGCGGCACATAAATTTGGCGTCACTCCACACAGAACATTTGCTTTCCTCGATCCGTCCGGTGGCAACAGATCTGGAACATTTTTTGCTTGTCTTTTGCTGCGAGTATTTGCGAGAGGCAGAGTCGTAAGCACTCTATAGCGCGCGACGTTAAGAACATAAATTGCAGTCTGTGGATTTATTTACGACATTTTAGATTTGGGATTGCGTGGCCGAACAGTGTTCCGACCCATAGCAGCCCTTCCATTTAGATCCTGCAGATACGCCTGACAGAAACCACTGGGCGTAAAATTGAGACAAACGTTTTATCGTACGATGGTGTGATACCAGCTATCTCTGGAGCATAATAAAGTAGCAGTGGATGAGGTAGAAATTGGCTGTAGATCTGGCTACTTGTTTTTCTGTCCCTGAATATCGTATAATTAGCCAGCCAGACGAATTATAGCTCATCATGAAAGAATGTGACGAATTCCGCAGAGTTTTCTAGTAACCTATGTGGTGTTCAGATATGGTTTTTTTTTCACTTGAATATTGCCAGTTCCACACTTACCCATTCGATAACACGCTTCAAGAACGTCAAGGACAATGCACAGCCTCCAGGACCACACAGGCTCTGCTCACAATGATGAAATTTGTACTTGGAAGTTATGCACCCTAGATATAATCAAAATATTCGAAGGTGTAGTCGAATTGAACATTGTAGACCCGATTGAACTTCACAAACCATATACCTTCGCTCGACACACATGCACCCTCCCAGCATCTTCCGAAGCCGGACACTTATCAGCAGTGATGCATGTATGTATACATACATGCATGACACACACACACACATACACACACACATATATATATATATATATATATATATATATATATATATATATATATATATGAATGAGTATATGTGTGTGTATGTGTGTGTGTGTGTAAGTGAGTGTGTGCATGTGTATTTGCAACCACGAATTATGACCGGATTGACCGGATTGCTTTATGTAGACTGCATAGGCCACATAAAGCTGAAGCATCATAAATCGCATGCTGAATGCACGTAGTGAGAGGAGATTGTGTATTGACCCTGTCTATAGTTAAAGCATGTGCTGCTATTTTGCAACTACGCTTCTTCCGTTACATGGACAAAGTAGTTGAGGGGACATTACCTAGCGCTCCTTTGATTTGCTTATGCTGTGTTGGTTGTGCCCTATTCTATGTTCGTGTATTTTGCTCAAGTCTGTGCATCCCGAGGAAGGCTAAGAACTGAGATTCATGTCAATGTCCTCGATATTATTTTCAACATTCATGTCAATGTCTTCGAATTTCTTTTTCTAATTAAGATCAGACTGCTTTCTGTTTGAATATTGCTCTCATAGACAATGCTTACTAATCCACCAAGCATCTCGGGGCATACTAAAGTAATGTTTTTTATGCCCCAGGACTGCACCCAATATTGCGTTGGCCCCTTCCAATAATTGGTGGAGGTTGGTTGGCATCCTGTAAGTCAGCTCACTGCACCTTTAATACGCTTGAGCTCATATAATTGTATCATTACTGGGCCCTCCTGACAAAAATATACCCATGTATGTAACCCTCACACATGTAGGCAGCACTCCCCACTCAAGTAGCACGAATCCACGTCGAAATGTCGTTCCGAATTCCGCCGGTCGGAAATGAGAGCAGACCTGCCCCTTGTAGCGCGTCAAAGTGTTCACCTGTCGACGGACATATCGCTGCAAAGGCTACATCCCCATCGGTGTCGCATCACGTTGGTATCTCTATACTTTCGCCACGCCTTTTAATTATAATATATTTTTCATTGTTCAAGGGATCCGCGGGTTTACAACATGCCTACATTGAAGCGAAATAGGTACCATAAATGGAACAAGTATTACCGGTGAATATACCGGCTCACAGCTTTCACCTTGGACTTAGCCAAGCTCTTCCAGCAGCACAGCAGCACACCAAGCTCTCACAACAGCACAGCACCCTGTCCCATTGGATCCAGTCCATCCATTCCTTCAATCACCCCGCAAGAGTGCACCTGGATGCAGTTGCGGCGCCGGCGCTGATGGCCCGAGGCGCGGATCGGCTACCAACGTGACCGTACCGGTCTGACGAGTCGCAGCGACGCCATCTTTCTCCATCGAGGTAATCCGCCAGCGCTGCACCGGCCGTCTGCCTGGCTGCCGCCGGACCCGCCGGACCCGCCGGACCCGCCGGACCCGCCGGACCGGCCAGACCTGTTCATTATCACCTGCCGGGGCGCCCGAGGCGGCCGCGCCGGCCGCGTCGGTAAATCATGGCCGAGTCACGTGACCACCAGCTGATCACGTGACCACGGCGGCGGCCGTGCGATGGTGCCAGTCACCCACCCGTCCGAGCCGACAGCCCAAGCGTCGGCCCTGACGGTGGCCGGGTCGCGGCAATACGGCCCGATCTCTCGGCGGCGGCGGCGGCCGCCGGCGCTGATGACCCCAAACGGCATGGATTGGCATTCAGCTGTTGTCGCGGCGCGCGCGTCGGCCGACCAGAGCGCGCCACCGGCATTTGTATGCGCCGCGACCCGCCGCGCCGCGCTCGCGCCGGCGCGCCACTTTCGGCGAGTTGGCCGATGATGGAGAGCGATATCACCGTCGACCGTGCGGCTTCTAATTCGGCCTGGTGACTGCAGCCTGGCCGACCCGCCCGCCGTGACGCGGTAGCGGTGTGCGTGACGCACAGGAAGCAAGCGTGACGCGTTGCATCAGGATGTCGGGAATGCGGTCGCTGAGCTGATAGTACTTCAACGCTCATTATAGCTAATGCTGAGAGCCAAAGCATACACACACACACACGCACACACACGCACGCATACACACACACACACATACACACACCTACACACAAATATATACACACACACACAAACATACATGCATACACGCACACCCACACACTCACACACACACACACACATATATATATATATATATATATATATATATATATATATATATATATATATATATATATATATATATATATATACATACACCTAACGGGTACGTCCTCCACCATAATGTTTTCTCCACTGGATAGTAAGATACATTTCTCACTCCAAACGGAACAGTTCTTTTTTCCTTGGGCGTGCGAAAGCATATTGATATATTCTCAAAAAGACAAGCATACATGCTCCATGCGCCCCTTCCCTTCCACAAAACATCATCATCACGCGGGGTCGAATCAGTGAATTTTGAACGAGGAGTGGGTCAGGAGGAGTGTAATTTTCCCAGAGGGGTGCTAATGGTTGAGAAAGGTTCAAGTGGGTGCGTTATGGCGTTCCTGCCGCAGACAATATTTCAAGTCAGAGATGCGCCACCTTTCATTGGGGGGACACATATATCCTGTGCCCACTCCCCCCACATGGCCATGCACGCAAGTGGGCCCATGTAGGGTGGGTGTTAGTGGGTCGTTCTGCGAGGAGGAGTCTACGGTAAAGCTGTTTAGGTTTCCTCCTACCCTCTTCAGCCTGCCAGCTCTTTTGTTCACTTGGTCACGGCTGACCATGCGGCCGAAAAAAAACCAGACAAGTTTGATTTGGCGGCGAACCGAATGGAAAATCAAAGGTGATTGATTATAATCTTAATAATTATAAAGTGCAGCATATGTATTAGGTGTCAGTCCCGTTACGGGAGTGAGCACAAATTGCTCTTTCCCGTCCGTGGTTTTTGTATGTTGCTCAAGACTACTTGGAAAGATTATCCTGAAACCTGTCGATTTTTTATACTTGCCTTTTCTTCATAGGATGCCAGGTGTTTCTTTCTACTTTGCTCGGGTGCCGCTCTGGAAGCGAGTCCTTGGAGGCATGGTTGGAAAATGTGTTCGGTTTTTGTCACAACTTACCATCCTGGGCTTCTACAGCCTATAACTTGGACAGTACTTTACCGTGTTTCACCTATCTTGGCAGTCAATTTTGTGGGGCCGCTGACGAAGTGGTTTGGTGGGCAGCATTACTTATGTTCATCAGAGGCGTGTCCAGGGTTGGTACGAAATTGGGTAAACATCTTGTTGCAGAGCCATGCTATGCTTCGCGAAATGTGTGATACTGAGCAACTATAGAGCTACATCAACGGGTATTGGAGGTACAACAGTGCTTCAGATGATTCCGTCAGGTACCTTGGTCAAGAGCGGCTCCAGGAAAATGCTGGAGACGAGGACACAGGACAGCAATTGTCTGCCTTCCGATCCTTCAATCGATTTTAAACATCATTGACAAGCCTTCTAACACATATCACACGGATATTGTGCGGAGCATCTAAAAGCTTCGAAATTGCATGCTTAACAGGAGAGTGTGCAGAATGGGTGAGATGGGAACTGGTTTTCTAGGTACAAATAGTTGTTGAAATTGGGATTACTTACTCCTACGTCAACACAAGGAGGATATTTGAGAGATGTACTCAAAGTTCAGAACTAATGTTTTGCTGCTGCAGGCGAGTTACACGGAAGTAATTATCTTATCCAGCTGTTTTCTTTCACGCGCTTTTCGACAGCTAAGTCGACAATGATTGTTCTAAGCCGTGCGTTGTTCATACTTGACGTGCCCAGCAAGTTCTTACTCGCTGGACAAATCAAGGATAAGTCAAGTCCATTTTCAATTGCTTGAACATTACTAGAACGGTAGCTCAAAAGGTCAAGATTTAGTCTCATTTGAGTCAATTATTGGACCGCCACGCCAGCACGTTCGTGCTAGTCGAAGCCCCGCAATTATCACACCTCTGGAAGACGTACATGGTTACACTCCGATGCCGCTTTGTTTTACAGATGTCAAACACCCTAGTTTTCACTGCATTGTCCACACTATGATCATTAACGACGATGAACATGGTTTCAGCTGACAAAGCTGCACTAGGTAGCTATATACAGGTACCCAGACATATGTATTTGTGGTGGGACGCTAATATTTCGTGTTGATATAATGTAATGATATTTCATTTTTCTGCAATTTCGCTGTCATTTTCCGTATATACATTTCGCGCTTACCGCACACATATATTCACCCTTCGTGAGAAGTTGCGAATAACACAGGGGATGATCAGAGGTAGATCTATCCCTTGCTGCATACCGCTTTTTTTCTTCAGAAAACACTCCAATCTTACTATAAAATGTATGGCACAAATATTGGAAAGATGAGTCAAAACCTTCTGAATTCTCATAGATCGCGTGATTATACCCGGAGCTGCAGCGGGTATGCTGAAAAGCATGTTGGTCAAGCCGCCTCATTGAGCGGCTGGTTCAGGCTCCATGGCTGAGGTAGAAATGTGTTCACGCTTAGTTCTGCTGCGGCGGTGACATTAGCTAGGACCGCCGGGCACCGTCAAGCTGGTGCCGTTTTTGTGGCTCGGGTAGCCGGGCAGTGCGTAAACCTCGGCACCGCCAGTTACCGCGGCTCGCTAATGACAGGGGCGATCCGGGCCCAGCCTACAGCCAGCCACGCTGACAGTGGGCACGGTGCCGTCCCGCCTACAGCCCGACCACGCTGACAGTGGGCACGGTGCCGTCCCGCCTACAGCCCGACCACGCTGACAGTGGGCTGTCCCGCCTACAGCCAGCCACGCTGACAGTGGGCACGATGCCGTCCCGCCTACAGCCCGACCACGCTGACAGTGGGCACGGTGCCGTCCCGCCTACAGCCAGTCACGCTGACAGTGGGCACGGTGCCGTCCCGCCTACAGCCCGACCACGCTAACAGTGGGCTCGGTACCGTCCCGCCTACAGCCCGACCACGCTGACAGTGGGCACGATGCTGTCCCGCCTACAGCCCGACCACGCTGACAGTAGCCCGCCTACAGCCAGCCACGCTGACAGTGGGCACGGTGCCGTCCCGCCTACAGCCAGCCACGCTGACAGTGGGCACGGTGCCGTCCCGCCTACAGCCCGACCACGCTAACAGTGGGCACGGTGCCGTCCCGCCTACAGCCAGCCACGCTGACAGTGGGCACGGTGCCGTCCCGCCTACAGCCAGCCACGCTGACAGTGGGCACGGTGCCGTCCCGCCTACAGCCCGACCACGCTAACAGTGGGCACGGTGCCGTCCCGCCTACAGCCAGCCACGCTGACAGTGGGCACGGTGCCGTCCCGCCTACAGCCAACCACGCTGACAGTGGGCACGGTGCCGTCCCGCCTACAGCCCGACCACGCTGACAGTGGGCACGGTGCCGTCCCACCTACAGCCAGCCACGCTGACAGTGGGCACGGTGCCGTCCCGCCTACAGCCAGCCACGCTGACAGTGGGCACGGTGCCGTCCCGCCTACAGCCCGACCACGCTAACAGTGGGCACGGTGCCGTCCCGCCTACAGCCAACCACGCTGACAGTGGGCATGGTGCCGTCCCACCTACAGCCAACCACGCTGACAGTGGGCCGTCCCGCCTACAGCCAACCACGCTGACAGTGGGCACGGTGCCGTCCCGCCTACAGCCCGACCACGCTGACAGTGGGCCGTCCCACCTACAGCCAGACCACGCTGACAGTGGGCCGTCCCACCTACAGCCCGACCACGCTGACAGTGGGCTGTCCCACCTACAGCCCGACCACGCTGACAGTGGGATGTCCAACCTACAGCCCGACCACGCTGACAGTGGGCCGTCCCACCTACAGCCCGACCACGCTGACAGTGGGCCGTCCCACCTACAGCCCGACCACGCTGACAGTGGGCCGTCCCACCTACAGCCCGACCATGCTGACAGTGGGCTGTCCCACCTACAGCCCGACCATGCTGACAGTGGGCTGTCCCACCTACAGCCCGACCACGCTGACAGTGGGATGTCCCACCTACAGCCCGACCACGCTGACAGTGGGCTGTCCCACCTACAGCCCGACCACGCTGACAGTGGGCTGTCCCGCCTACAGCCCGACCACGCTGACAGTGGGCCGTCCCACCTACAGCCCGACCACGCTTACAGTGGGATGTCCCACCTACAGCCCGACCACGCTGACAGTGGGCTGTCCCACCTACAGCCCGACCACGCTGACAGTGGGCTGTCCCGCCTACAGCCCAACCACGCTAACAGTGGGCCGTCCCACCTACAGCCCGACCACGCTGACAGTGGGCCGTCCCGCCTACAGCCCGACCACGCTGACAGTGGGCTGTCCCACCTACAGCCCGACCATGCTGACAGTGGGCCGTCCCACCTACAGCCCGACCACGCTGACAGTGGGCTGTCCCACCTACAGCCCGACCACGCTGACAGTGGGCCGTCCCACCTACAGCCCGACCACGCTGACAGTGGGCTGTCCCACCTACAGCCCGACCACGCTGACAGTGGGCTGTCCCACCTACAGCCCGACCACGCTGACAGTGGGCCGTCTCACCTACAGCCAGACCACGCTGACAGTGGGCCGTCTCACCTACAGCCCGACCACGCTGACAGTGGGCTGTCCCACCTACAGCCAGACCATGCTGACAGTGGGCTGTCCCACCTACAGCCCGACCACGCTGACAGTGGGATGTCCCACCTACAGCCCGACCACGCTGACAGTGGGCTGTCCCACCTACGGCCCGACCACGCTGACAGTGGGCCGTCCCGCCTACAGCCCGACCACGCTGACAGTGGGCTGTCCCACTTACAGCCCGACCACGCTGACAGTGGGCTGTCCCACCTACAGCCCGACCACGCTGACAGTGGGCCGTCTCACCTACAGCCAGACCACGCTGACAGTGGGCCGTCTCACCTACAGCCCGACCACGCTGACAGTGGGCTGTCCCACCTACAGCCAGACCACGCTGACAGTGGGCCGTCCCACCTACAGCCCGACCACGCTGACAGTGGGATGTCCCACCTACAGCCCGACCACGCTGACAGTGGGCTGTCCCACCTACGGCCCGACCACGCTGACAGTGGGCCGTCCCGCCTACAGCCCGACCACGCTGACAGTGGGCTGTCCAACCTACAGCCCGACCATGCTGACAGTGGGCCGTCCCACCTACAGCCCGACCACGCTGACAGTGGGCCGTCCCACCTACAGCCCGACCACGCTGACAGTGGGCCGTCCCACCTACAGCCCGACCACGCTGACAGTGGGCCGTCCCACCTACAGCCAGACCACGCTGACAGTGGGCCGTCCCACCTACAGCCCGACCACGCTAACAGTGGGCCGTCCCACCTACAGCCCGACCACGCTGACAGTGGGCCGTCCCACCTTCAGCCCGACCACGCTGACAGTGGGCTGTCCCACCTACAGCCCGACCACGCTGACAGTGGACCGTCCCGCCTACAGCCCGACCACGCTGACAGTGGGCTGTCCCACCCACAGCCAGACCATGCTGACAGTGGGCCGTCCCACCTACAGCCCGACCACGCTGACAGTGGGCCGTCTCACCTACAGCCCGACCACGCTGACAGTGGGCTGTCCCACCTACAGCCCGACCACGCTGACAGTGGGCTGTCCCACCTACAGCCAGACCACGCTGACAGTGGGCCGTCCCACCTACAGCCCGACCACGCTAACAGTGGGCCGTCCCACCTATAGCCCGACCACGCTGACAGTGGGCCGTCCCGCCTACAGCCCGACCACGCTGACAGTGGTCTGTCCTACCTACAGCCCGACCACGCTGACAGTGGACCGTCCCGCCTACAGCCCGACCACGCTGACAGTGGGCCGTCCCGCCTACAGCCCGACCACGCTGACAGTGGGCTGTGCAACCTACAGCCCGACCATGCTGACAGTGGGCCGTCCCACCTACAGCCCGACCACGCTGACAGTGGGCCGTCCCACCTACAGCCCGACCACGCTGACAGTGGGCCGTCCCACCTACAGCCCGACCACGCTGACAGTGGGCCGTCCCACCTACAGCCAGACCACGCTGACAGTGGGCCGTCCCACCTACAGCCCGACCACGCTAACAGTGGGCCGTCCCACCTACAGCCCGACCACGCTGACAGTGGGCCGTCCCGCCTACACCCAGACCACGCTGACAGTGGGCTGTCCCACCTACAGCCCGACCATGCTGACAGTGGGCCGTCCCACCTTCAGCCCGACCACGCTGACAGTGGGCTGTCCCACCTACAGCCCGACCACGCTGACAGTGGACCGTCCCGCCTACAGCCCGACCACGCTGACAGTGGGCTGTCCCACCCACAGCCAGACCATGCTGACAGTGGGCCGTCCCACCTACAGCCCGACCACGCTGACAGTGGGCCGTCTCACCTACAGCCCGACCACGCTGACAGTGGGCTGTCCCACCTACAGCCCGACCACGCTGACAGTGGGCTGTCCCACCTACAGCCAGACCACGCTGACAGTGGGCCGTCCCACCTACAGCCCGACCAGGCTAACAGTGGGCCGTCCCACCTATAGCCCGACCACGCTGACAGTGGGCCGTCCCGCCTACAGCCCGACCACGCTGACAGTGGGCTGTCCCACCTACAGCCCGACCACGCTGACAGTGGGCTGTCCCGCCTACAGCCAGACCATGCTGACAGTGGGCCGTCTCACCTACAGCCCGACCACGCTGACAGTGGGCTGTCCCACCTACAGCCCGACCACGCTGACAGTGGGCCGTCCCGCCTACAGCCCGACCACGCTGACAGTGGGCTGTCCCACCTACAGCCCGACCATGCTGACAGTGGGCCGTCCCACCTACAGCCCGACCACGCTGACAGTGGGCCGTCCCACCTACAGCCCGACCACGCTGACAGTGGGCCGTCCCACCTACAGCCCGACCATGCTGACAGTGGGCCGTCCCACCTTCAGCCCGACCACGCTGACAGTGGGCTGTCCTACCTACAGCCCGACCACGCTGACAGTGGACCGTCCCGCCTACAGCCCGACCACGCTGACAGTGGGCTGTCCCACCTACAGCCCGACCATGCTGACAGTGGGCCGTCCCACCTACAGCCCGACCATGCTGACAGTGGGCTGTCCCACCTACAGCCCGACCATGCTGACAGTGGGATGTCCCACCTACAGCCCGACCACGCTGACAGTGGGCTGTCCCACCTACAGCCCGACCACGCTGACAGTTGGCTGTCCCGCCTACAGCCCGACCACGCTGACAGTGGGCCGTCCCACCTACAGCCCGACCACGCTGACAGTGGGCCGTCCCACCTACAGCCCGACCACGCTGACAGTGGGCCGTCCCGCCTACAGCCCGACCACGCTGACAGTGGACCGTCCCGCCTACAGCCCGACCACGCTGACAGTGGGCTGTCCCACCTACAGCCAGACCATGCTGACAGTGGGCCGTCCCACCTACAGCACGACCACGCTGACAGTGGGCCGTCTCACCTACAGCCCGACCACGCTGACAGTGGGCTGTCCCACCTACAGCCCGACCACGCTGACAGTGGGCTGTCCCACCTACAGCCCGACCACGCTGACAGTGGGCCGTCTCACCTACAGCCAGACCACGCTGACAGTGGGCCGTCTCACCTACAGCCCGACCACGCTGACAGTGGGCTGTCCCACCTACAGCCAGACCATGCTGACAGTGGGCTGTCCCACCTACAGCCCGACCACGCTGACAGTGGGCCGTCCCACCTACAGCCCGACCACGCTGACAGTGGGCCGTCTCACCTACAGCCCGACCACGCTGACAGTGGGCTGTCCCGCCTACAGCCAGACCATGCTGACAGTGGGCCGTCTCACCTACAGCCCGACCACGCTGACGGTGGGCTGTCCCACCTACAGCCCGACCACGCTGACAGTGGGCCGTCCCGCCTACAGCCCGACCACGCTGACAGTGGGCTGTCCAACCTACAGCCCGACCATGCTGACAGTGGGCCGTCCCACCTACAGCCCGACCACGCTGACAGTGGGCCGTCCCACCTACAGCCCGACCACGCTGACAGTGGGCCGTCCCACCTACAGCCCGACCACGCTGACAGTGGGCCGTCCCACCTACAGCCCGACCACGCTGACAGTGGGCTGTCCCACCTACAGCCCGACCATGCTGACAGTGGGCCGTCCCACCTACAGCCCGACCACGCTGACAGTGGGCCGTCCCACCTACAGCCCGACCACGCTGACAGTGGACCGTCCCGCCTACAGCCCGACCACGCTGACAGTGGGCCGTCCCACCTACAGCCCGACCATGCTGACAGTGGGCTGTCCCACCTACAGCCCGACCATGCTGACAGTGGGATGTCCCATCTACAGCCCGACCACGCTGACAGTGGGCTGTCCCACCTACAGCCCGACCACGCTGACAGTGGGCTGTCCCGCCTACAGCCCGACCACGCTGACAGTGGGCCGTCCCACCTACAGCCCGACCACGCTGACAGTGGGCCGTCCCACCTACAGCCCGACCACGCTGACAGTGGGCTGTCCCGCCTACAACCAGACCACGCTGACAGTGGGCCGTCCTGCCTACAGCCCGACCACGCTGACAGTGGGCTGTCCCACCTACAGCCCGACCACGCTGACAGTGGGCTGTCCCGCCTACAGCCCGACCACGCTGACAGTGGGCTGTCCCACCTACAGCCCGACCACGCTGACAGTGGGCTGTCCCGCCTACAACCTACGGACGCTGCACCCACTGGCCGCCCCCAATATGCTGCATCCAGAGGTGTTGTTTTATTGGGGGGCATGTAAAGCCAGCACTGGGGAGGCACGTGCCCCTCAGTGTTGACTTTGCCAGCTGCCCCCATAATTTCAACTTCTAGCATGACACCACATGGAGCGTGCCCCTTCCCCTTCAATCCATTTGTGCCTGTCCTTTGTTTTCATGCATTATGTCCCCCCCCCTCCCCCCAATGATTTTCAGAAATCAACGCCCGTGCTCACATCTGCCATCCTACCTACAACCATCACCAGAAGCATCGCCTCAATCCTGCCTAGAAGCCACACCTAAAAGCACCACCTCCTTCCTGACTACAGCCTACACATAGGAACACCACCTCCATCCCACCTACAGCCCACACATAGGAACAACACCTCCATCCTGTCCACAGCCCACACATAGGAACACCACCTCCATCCCACCTACAGCCCACACATAGGAACAACACCTCCATCCTGTCCACAGCCCACACATAGGAACACCACCTCCATCTCGCCCACAGCCCACACTTAGAAGCACCACCTCCATCCCACCTACAGCCCACACATAGGAACACCACCTCCATCCCGCCTACAGCCCACACTTAGGAACACCACCTCCACCCCGCCTACAGCCCACACTTAGGAACACCACCTCCATCCCACCTACAGCTCACACATAGAAACCCCATCCCACCTACAGCCCACACATAGGAACACCACCTCCATCCCACCTACAGCCCACACATAGGAACACCACCTCCATCCCACCTACAGCCCACACATAGAAACCCCATCCCACCTACAGCCCACACATAGGAACACCACCTCCATCCCACCTACAGCCCACACATAGAAACCCCATCCCACCTACAGCCCACACATAGGAACACCACCTCCATCCCACCTACAGCCCACACATAGGAACACCACCTCCATCCCATCTACAGCCTACACATAGGAACACCACCTCCATCCCACCTACAGCCCACACATAGGAACACCACCTCCATCCCTTGCAACCTGCCCAAGGCCTCTGTGCGTGAATATATGCCTGTTATCTTAGCTGTATTAGTAGCCGTGATGCTCCACCTACATAACATCAGTGCACAACATGCCTATTGCAAGATGTATGCTTCAGTCCTCCAAGCAGCCACTGCCATATTCGTGAGTAGTCTATTTGACCTAGCAGCCTGTTTCGGCGTTTAGCAGACCAACTTACTATCTGCTCGCAACTTGCGTGGAGCCTTTCCGCTATAGTGGTGGTTGCGTATACAGATCCTGTCAACCACAGCCGTAGCCGCTGAACTGGTCGCCCCGTCAGTAGCTATGGTTAATATTTGCTATATCTCCTGGTTCTCATGTCACAGGAGAGCGAATCAAACAGTTTGCACTGCGTATGTGTACAACGAGGATCCACATCACTAGACGACGATCTTCACACAAGCGAGTAGACGGGCCGGATGTGGATCTATGAGATGGGGATGTCTTGTTATCTAGGCTAATTTCAGGTCGCGAGATACTCGGAGCAGTTTCCTCTCACACACGCGTAACGAGGCAATGATCTCGTCGTCGGAGAATCAAGTTGTAATGGAATTGTTGCTCATGCCGTGTTCATTAACGGTAAGCACCGACCTTGCTCCTCTACAGCTAGTGTTAGATTGTTTTAGACCAGCTCACCCATGGCTGCGATATGGAGGCTACGGTGCTTTAACGCCAAAGCCTAGTAATTTCTTTTTTTCGATTGTCTTTCCGAAGCGATTGCTTAGAATCAAAAAGTACATCACTCGGTTTCAATCCCACGTTGTTTTCCAAGGACATCAAGGCCACCGAATACCTGGCGATGGTTATATTGGTGACAATCCCACGTCTACATGGCTATGTATTGCATACTCCTGACATGTTGCAGTCAAGATGAAGCGAAGATGGAAGATGAGACACATCAGAAAAGGAAGCTCTATGAAAACTTCACGGCAGTGTGACCCAGGATACACCGCCATCATGCAGCATCTTGAAGGAGGTTTGCCACCCGTTTCATTCCGAAGATAATTGTAATTTTGAAATCTTGATTCAGTGGTGTTCGCATTGGTGTTGTCTCAACTCTGCACCGACACATGCCATCTATGCCGATGTTGCAGCTCTTAGCCGGTTCATCCGACCTGTGCCGGTGCTGCAGTTCTGAACCGGTTCATCCGACCTCCACCGATGTCGCAGCTCTGAACCGGTTCATCAAACCTGCACCGGTGCTGCAGCTCTGAACCGGTTCATCCGACCTGCATCGGTGCTGCAGCTCTGAACCGGTTCATCCGACCTGCACCGGTGTCGCAGTTCTGAACCGGTTCACCCGACAGCGAACATCCGCCGGCTGGACCCAAGGAAGCTCGAGGGAGAGATATTCCACTGCATGCTGCTGGTGTTGGTGCAGAACAGGCCACCGTTTTTGCCGGACGCCTCGGGATGAAGGCAGAGCGCGATTTCACAGAAGCCGAGCGTTTTTACCGCCCTGCCGGACCCCACTCGGCATCGTTCAATTAGAAACGGCCGTCGCAAAAACGACGCCCCGTGTTGTTTAAGAGGCGCGGAGAAAACGGCGCCTGTGGCCAGCGCTGACCCTGTGCTTCCGGGGACGCCTTCGAGTGGTGCGCGAGAGTGGTGCGGGAGAGTGGTGCGGGAGCTTGCGCACGGGGTGAGTGTCCGCCGACGACAGAGGTGGTCGCCGGAGTCTGCGGCGTGTCTCACCGAGCCGTCCGTCTCCCGATATGACGGACAACGGCGGCTGCGGCTGCCCGCCAGGCGGGCGCATGTTGTGTTGTGTTGTGTTGTGTTGTGTTGTGTTGTGTTGTATTGTGTTGTGTTGTATTGTGTTGTGTTGTGTCCGTGTCCGTGTCCATGTCCGTGTTGTGTTACATTGTGTTGTGTTGTGTTGTGTTGTGTTGTGTTGTGTTGTGTTGTGTTGTGTTGTGTTGTGTTGTGTTGTGTTGTGTTGTGTTGTGTTGTGTTGTGTTGTGTTGTGTTGTGTTGTGTTGTGTTGTGTTGTGTTGTGTTGTGTTGTGTTGTGTTGTGTTGTGTTGTGTTGTGTTGTGTTGTGTTGTGTTGTGTTGTGTTGTGTTGTGTTGTGTTGTGTTGCGGCGCGTTGTGTTGTGTTGTGTTGTGGTGTGTTGTGTTGTGTTGTGTTGTGTTGTGGTGTGTTGTGTTGTGTTGTGTTGTGTTGTGTTGTGTTGTGTTGTGTTGTGTTGTGTTGTGTTGCGGCGCGTTGTGTTGTGTTGTGTTGTGGTGTGTTGTGTTGTGTTGTGTTGTGTTGTGTTGTGTCTGTGTTGTACCGTGTTGTGTTTTGTTCGTGTTGTGCTGTGTCTGTGTTGGTCGGCCGGATCGCCACAGGTCGGCGCCGCAGGACGCGCGGTTGCCGCGCGGTCTTCGCTGCGGTCGGCGACGGACGGAAGGTACCGCGCCCGAAGAGAAACATCAACATCAATACAACGGTCCGGCGATAAACAATCACATCGGCCGTAAACATTGACACGCGGGCGGCCGAGGTGCGGTACGCTCTGTAAACAATCCCGACCCGGCGCGCTTTATGGCAAGTCACCAGGCGTCTCACGCGCACGGCGCACCGCACGCGCACCTTACGCCGCGCCGACGGCGCCGTCAATCACGACCTGTGCTGCTCCTGGCCCTCCCGACGGGTGGCGTCGGCGACTGGGTGAGACGGCGTTCCACCCGCCGGCGGCAATAAAGCGGCGCGCGCAACACAGCGCGTCTCGAACACGCACAGCTGCCAGCCACGCTGCCAACTCACTCCCGACTTGGGCCGACGACGATTTGATGGCGTCTGGTGGCGCAGAAGAATTGCAATTGTGTGGTGGCTGGTTCATTGGTTAGTTGTGTTAGCTCTCGCTGTGCGGAGGGAGGAAGAATTGTTGACCCTCATCTAATGTTTTTTTTGGCTTAACTCCTGAATCGTTCACGATACGGAATTAAAGCTAGCCATACATTAAAGCAATAATGAGTGCATTTTGCTCCAAACTATTAAGCTCTAGTCTCTTAAGTTAACCTAGCTAGAGCGGATCTAAGGCAGGTCACGACCTCGTCGCAATATGATGCTTACATGTAGCATAAAATAGTTTTCGACACAAATCATAGACTACCTAGTCAAAAGTAAAAAAAGTGTGGCGACAAATGAAATGTAAATGCAAAAATATACGATGTGACCACAAACCAGTTCGCTCGGTCAAATGTAAGTTCCACAAAAAGACGTTTTGTGACATATCTATGTAGCCAACACATGCCTTGAAAACCGGAATATATGTGGTAGCAAATTACGTCCTGTAGGTATTTTTAAACCGTCACGTGCTGAAATATGACTTGAAATACTTCAAGGGTGCATGTATTGCAGACTCTCTTGAGGCTAAGATATGAACGAGGATGAACAAATGGCTGAACAGGACACCTGTACACGCAACGTTTTTTTCCGATGTGACAATGGTTCTAAAATTTCATGTCAACTTTAATCGAGAACTTTTGGAAACGTTCAAACGACGTAATGTTTTTTTTCTGATTTCTCAAGAATGATCTAAACACATGGCATTGCTTTCATGTCACTGAATACCTTATCAAAAGGGCATCTGTTCCGAACATTCTCATCCTCAACAGGTCATCATATGTTCCACGCATCAAAAGTTTTGGTCTTCGCACGTGTCACTTGTCTCAGCCTAAGTTATCAATTTGCATATCATCAATGTTTGAATACAAAATCACACTTTTTTACTACCAGGGTCCCAAAGGTACGGTTAAGTTGGACGCTCGACCGCACGCTGATATGGACCTGTTTGATCTGCTAGGTTAACCAAAAGAGATAGCGAAAAATGATTCGAGGAACTCGAATCATTTTTATTTTCTATCAAGTTCTGTGATGGCGAAGCCAAGCAATTTAGTTCCGTCCTCAGTTGAGCAATATGCGTGAGGGTAAAGTCGACTGTTTTGTTTCCTTCCTCAAACTGAAAGTGCATTGTTATAGCATAGGAGTAACATACTTTTAGCAATAGTAACATTTACAGTAAACTTGACATTCCCATAATTTCCGCGGTATCAAAATGGTCCAACAAATACTGCGTAGATCAGCCAATGTACCAATAATGATAGGACTCCATCCAGTACCATTTCCAATAATTGCAAATAATGAGTATGGTGTTCTTCTGAGTCCATGATTTTCAGTCAGTGCTGAGGTCAGCCAATTTCCAACATGAGAGGAGGGCATGTTAGAGAGTAGGTCTAAGGGAGAATATTCAAGACCTCATACTTTTAGCTGAGACATCCGCGGAATTCTTCCTTGTTTTCTTCGTTAGTCTAATTTGTATATCCGTTAGCTCATGACACAGGCATGCAAACTTCGTTTAAGACTGCTAGATCATTCTGTTCCGTCAATTTCGTTTTTTTGCGAATTTAAGTACAGTTTGGATAGCATCTTCAGAAAGATACATGTGCTAATGTGATACATGTCCATGATACATGGTTTAGAATCGCACAATCCGTCTTGCTAGCATTGTAGCTTGCAAAGATGTCTGGGCAATTTATCCCCTCTTTTGAGCAACCTATCACAATTTGCCTATCATAATGTTGTGCTATGAAATGATATTGTGAAGACAAATTGGGTAGCATGTGAAGAACTGTTCTCTTGGCCCCTGAATATGAACATCATGCGAGAGATGAAAACAGGAAGTGAAGAAAAAATACTTGAACATATATATGTATATGTATATATATATATATATATGTGTGTGTGTGTGTGTATTTGCATACATATATATATATATATATATATATATATATATATATATATATATATATATATATATATATATATATATATGTATATATATATATGGGGGATATTTTTCCTCATGGGAAAACTAGCAAGCGAAAGCAATGCACCTATTGGCTTTAAGTAGGGAGCATTCGTTCCAGTAGGCGATTCCCTTGATTCCAGCAGGTGATTGGATAGCTCAAGCAAAAACCCCTTTAAATCAAGAAGAGCCTCTTGAAGTTAATGGGAAACTCTGCTTCCGACTCATTGCCCTCAAGTGTCATAACCATATCGTGGCTACACAAGTGCACACGTAATTTTGCTAATCGAATTTTATGCATAGACCGTGCTGCAGAACTATTCGAACCCCTCGGGCCGATTGTTTTATGGCGCGTGAAGTGACTGGCGGCAGGCTCGGGCATTCAGGTATCCGGTTTTCACGGAGCGAGGGATGTCGGTTACGCATGCTAGATGCATCAATTAGATGATATCATCATGTCTCAGTGTCTGTGCACGTCACACATGCTTACCTGGATGCATAAACAACAGCTTACATACGGTAAATCGTGCTAAGAAGCTTGTGACTTCATCATTTGCACTGAGTACTTTGTTGGGAATGCCATTTCGATACGCTTCTGATTCATATACGCTATTTACGATGCAATTACCGGTTCGGTACTGTACCGAATCTAGATCATACATCATTTATAAAGGGGTACTGAGTGCATCGAAATATGCGTCTAAGGTGATGTAGATCATTTTGCAAACCGAAATATCTCAATGAAATAAGAAATGAAAACATTGTCCCATTCAGTTGTTCAAATGGTTAGCTAATCCTAAATTACGTACACTTATTACCGCAGCGGCCTAATCTGCGATCTGTTTCGTAGCTTTGCTGTCAGAATATCGGTCCTGGCCGTCGACGGGGACCGAGTTTCAACAATTAGTACTTGGTAGTGATGGACAAAAATTGCTAACCAATCACAAACAGCCAGTAACTGTAATGGCCATTTCTACATTTCCATTGGTCAGAGATCATCATTCCACTCGGCCCTGTCTTGATGCGAAGATGCTCACTGAGGGCATATAAGCGCGGCCATGCTCTAAAAATAAAAATGTTATTCCACACAACTGAGCCAATTTATCAGCTAAAAATACTTGTTTTAATCCAAATGGCTGGAAGCCATCTTCACATGTGAGCATGCCAATGAGTTTCGTTTCCTATCAACATTTCCAGACTGCAAAAAGTGATGCACCAAAAATCTATAGGTTTGGCTGGGCATGACAAAGGTAAAGAAGCATTTCTACCGCGACATGGAAGGCTATTTCTTGGTTGAAATTGTCAATTGGTGATTTGCAGAATTTGTGGAAATTATACGAGGTAGGGGAGACCCTTGCAGCATTTTTAGCTTGGATGTCAAACTGTAAAGTTATGCTAGAAAAGCTAGGAGTGAAAAACAAGGCAATATGGTAATTAGAAAGATGATGGGAAGATAGCGGAGTGTAGGACATCCAATAATATTTCGGGAAAGGGGTAGGAAATTATTCCAAGCTGTGTGCCATTTGCCAAAGAAATCTATAAATGTTTCTGCAAATTTTGAAGATCTACCTCCAGGTTCTGGTATTATTGTACTTTAAGGTGGTAATGAGACCAGTATTACACTCTCAGAACCGTTTACCTTATAAAAGGGCATAACATGGATTAGATAATCAGCACGCAATTCGGACTGGAGTAAATGCAGCTCGGATTCGCTATGCTTTCGACAAAGCTTGCTGTACAAATCAGTTGTTTCCAATAGTTTTCCAGCATTCAGATTACCGTTCTGGTTTTCAATGGATTTAGTTTGAAAATGTGTTGATCTTCAGGGATTGAGATTGGATTGAATCAAGGAATTTGAATCCGTGCTGTCCTTTACTTTATGGACACATGCACACACACACACACACACACACACACACACACACACACACACACACACACACACACACACACACACACACACACACACACACACACATACACACACACACACACACATTCATACATCCTCCCCCACACACACATGCACCGCAAAATGATTGTCACATAATTTATTAACAGCAAGCGTCTGCTTTACTGCAAATGCTGCTTTCTGCTTTGGAAGATATTTCATGACGTCGTAATTCCCACTGTCATACACCTCGCGACGGAGCTTTTGAGCCAGTTTATGTTGATAATTGCCAGGTACCCTGCCATAATCGCCTGCACGAGATGGGGAGAAGCGTAGACATGAAAACCTAATCATGTTCTTTACAACTAAACTTGGATCGTCTGTCAAAACCAATTGTTATATTTCGACTGAGATCATTGCTGAGGTAAGCTATGCGTGTCGACCTCTAGAGTCACTATTTACCCCTACGAACTATGATGTTATTTCTCGATCCATTCGCTGAACTTTGAGAATGGAGAACTCGCACTTTTGCAGTGTAAGTGATCTTCCAGAGACCATTTCCAGTAATCACTTACACTTCCAGTGTAAGTGATTCCAGGCAGAGGGCAAACTTCAGCGTTCGCCACGGAAATGCACTGTATGTTTGGCGTTGGGACGCGGGCGTGCCTGATCAGTCGGCTGAAGAGTTTCCATTCTTTCTGATCATCGACATCATGATGTCAAAGCAGTTTCACTCACTCACTAGTAGTGATCAACACACATTATATCCATTAATTGAAAATGTCTCTTTTTGGAGGTGAGTATCGGAGTTCATGTAGGAGCTTCTTCGAAGTGTGAAGCCGTCTCAGCACAACATTCCAGACAATGAGAGATTAACTCAAGATCATCATGTTGTATAATCCGGATTGCACGAAGTTTCATCATTCTGGAAAAATCATCTGGTTTTCAGTACTCGTCAACAGATCGACCACTGTCTTTGGCTATGTGCGGCTGTTTTTATGAAACACTTCTGACCACAAGCTTGGCGCGGTTTTCCCCCTTTTGATGTAGTTCGCCATTATCTATTCACTCTGTCTTTGGTATACAATTACCTAATGTTGAGGAAAAACCTAGAATAGAATATGGCAGGAATCGCTCGTTGGCTGGTTGTCGGTCCCTCACTTTCCCGGAACAAAACGCACTAGTTACCCTTTCACTCACTAGCGATGTTCCATTGTCTCGGTAACGATAATTGACGTGAGCTATTGTTTTTCAGACACGGAATTAACTCATCGCAGCCAGCTGAACATGTTTCTGTTCGCAAGTCTGACATCTACGCTGAGATGTTAGAAAGAAAAAGATTGGTTGTGAAACCAATATCAGTCACCAGTTATCACCAGTTGTCACCAGATACCAGCTGTCGCATTGTTCCGAATAGAATAAGCTGGAGCACTATATATATATATATATATATATATATAAAGAGAGAGTTTCATGTGCTTGTATCTACACATACATAACGAATTATTGCGTCCGATCTTTAGCATTATGTTTCCATCCGTCAATTAGAACAACCGAATGTCACACGGTACAGCGGTGCACATGGCACAATGACAACAATACAATAATTCAGCGACGAGGAAGCCAACACGATTTTACGCTAACAACAAACTCAGCTTAGGTGGAGGATATTAGGGTCGGAGTATTATAATACTGATGATCTAAAATAACGATCTCAATACTTCACAATTGGGCTGTTCTAATCTAATTGTCAATCACCGCTCTTTTGATAGTCGGTATTATCCCAATTATCTCGCCTAATACATTGTGCATTGATTTATTCCTGTTCTTTGTTCTTGCCATACACATAATTTTAGATTAGAAGCATAGACTATGTCATTATTGTATCAAACACGATGTTCGACATCTTCTTTCAGTCATTTAAACTTCCATGGCGCACGTCGTGGTCTGAAGTACGAGGACGGAAGCCTAAGGCATTCTTGTGCTGACCATTTGGTATCAACGTGTGCATACATTTCGTTTCTTTGCACCGAAAATAACCACACTGATCACACCGGCAGCAGTTGTTCATATCCTGTGATCTGTAACACCACAGTCAACACTAAGACTAGATTAGCACCTTCGGGATGTTTACGTGCGATGGTAAAGGATTGGCGAGGCGATTCCAGTGTGTAGGGCCACTCAGGTACACTTCTGTGCATCTGAGTTGTCAGGTTCGGTCCTGTCCGACTGGGTAGTCCGGTCCGGACCGACTGGGTAGTCCGGTCCGGTCGAAACCGTAGCAACTTTTTTTTTGTGCTACGACCTTTCGCATTCTAATTTTTTACTCGGAATTAGATGTTGTCTTTTAGTTTTTATCTCAGCTAATTTTATGTCGGTATTTTCATGAAATGCTGTTAATAATTGTTCGGGGAAAGATATTCGTGGGGTACATCCGCTTATACCATTTGAAGTGGAAATTTTCTACCTCGGAGCTAGGTATGCTCTTTTCGGTTTGAGATTTGCTGACTTCCATGACCAACATTTGTTTCTGCTGAAGTGCTCAACGTTTATTCAAAGAAACAGGCTTGAGGCGGCGTTCCGGTGCGCTGAAAGCTTGCTGTGTATCTCCACCGAAGCTTGAAGCTTGCCGTACATCTCCTACCGGACCTGGCAATAGCCATTCGCTCCGGTTGGCGAAGGGTTAACTTGCTTGCTTATTGGTCCCGTGTCATCGAATTCAGCCTCAAAGAGGGATGCATTTTTTTGCTTCTGCACCTGCCTGGAATATACAATGCCGTTTTTCGCAGAAATCCCGACTTAACTATCCGCAATAAATCTCCGTTATTCTCCTCCACTGTTCAATTTTGGTTATTCTAGACTGATGGACAATTCAGTTGACCTGTCGACGTCGGCATTTACTTTTCCGAGGCTATTTGATGTTGCTGACCTTAATTGACCAAATAATACATTGTTTCGGCTTTTAGGTCAATCTGGGCTAAGTTGAACTCCAAGGCTGAAATTTAGGCATGGATTTACGATTTGATGTCAGAAAATGGTGCTTTTGGTGAATATTTTGCAACTTTGAAATCAACAGGCGCGCATTTGTACCACGTTTTACCCTTTTTCTATGGTCCAGATATCATGTTTCCCAAATTATAGTATGCCAATATACTGTGGAAAACTATGTTGTTCAGTTGAAGTGCGCATCCGGTACCTTTTACAGAGATAACGACGAAACATTGATCGTTAACCCGTCTCCCCTCTCTCCGGTCAGTTCCTCACACCACGTCTCGGGGGGGGTGATGAGAACCCCCTCTAATATCCAAACTAAGCGTCGCACGGTGTCAGAGGTGTCATCGGAAAGTGCTCGATGAGTAGGGTCCGACCTCCCCTCCCAAAAGTGACGTCACTAGGGGGCCTAGTTTTTCACGACCTACATCATCTTTTTGGCTTTGGGGTGTTCATTTTGGGAAATATTTTAAAACAAACATTTTTAAGAATCAGAAAATGACAGCGAAATCGACCACGACCATACATATTTTTGGCCACCAAAACATCCAAATTTTTTAATGTAAATATTGAGTTTTCAAGTTTTCTTTAATTTTCGTTTTCTATTAGGAAGAGCGGACCGAAAAACGTTGTCCGAAGTCAAGCTGCTCCACTAAAAAATGCTTACTTTATCCACAATCTAGGATTTGGGCTCTATTAGGCAAATATGCAAAACTAATAAGCAATCAAAAAGAGAACAATGCAAAAATTCCTCTCGCACATTTTGTTGCATCCTAAGGATAAGCAAACAATGAAAGTTCCATTAAAATATCTGTCTTCGTTAAAGCGTTACGACTGGCTGAACGTTTTTTGCAGGTGATCTTACTTGACCTAGACTAACTCGTTGACCCTAGATGACCTGACTTCAAAAGTCCGACACTACATGCCAAATTGATGTGGAAAAAGGTATGCCAAATTTCGGCGCACTGCCGCGCGCAGTTCTTGCACTATCCGCGGAAATTTGAGGGGGCGGTTGAAGACCCCCCACGAGACGGTGCGGGTCAAGCTGATCTGAAATGTTAGCCAATAATCGCAAGTTTAAAAATATGGTATCAATTGCAATGTCACGTTACGTGAAGCACCCTGGATATTTTGCTTCCTTTCGCTTCTAGCACTTTCAATTTGTAAACGCTATATGGGTCGCCACAACTCCCCCCCCTCTCCCACCTTCCCAGCAGCAAGGGAAGTGGCAACATACCGTGCACGTCCCAAGGCTCATGGACTTAGGGTTAAGTCCACTGCCATCCCTTTGTTTACATCCCAAAGTTAAGTCCAACTTTGTATGTAAACAAAGTTTTTGTGGGATTGGAGTGAATGCATTTTTATCCGTGTGGCTGTGTGACGGAAGGAAGTGACGTAAAGTGCATAGCCGAGTATCAATAGCTGTGCAATTTATTTCGTTCTTTTCCGGAATCAGAACTGTTTGACAATTGCTCTTCATCCACACCCGCACTGACGTTGCGCGCGTCGATGTCCTTTGGTAGAAAATCTGTTGAAGTTGAAAGTCAGCTGGTGATCGAGCTGCTGAACAGCCCGTACAGTGTAGCCGTACAGTGGAGCGGTTAAAATCTCCAACTCAGCTAACATACGCTGATTCCTGATATTGTATCAGTCATAACCAAACTCAAATGTTGTCAACTCTACTGATGTTGTATCGGTAACAACTCACTCAAATGTTGTCAATTGTACCTGCTATAGTATCGGTGACATCCCAAATCAAACGTTATCAATATTAACCCGTCCAGTCTTCAACTGCCCCCTTCAGATTTTCGCGGATAGTGATTGAATTACGCGCGGCAGCGGACCGATATTTGGCATACCTTTTACCACATCAATTTTGCATGTCATGTCAAACTTCTGAAGTCAGGTAATTTATGGTCAACGAGTTAATCTAGGTCAAGTGAAGTCACCTCCAAAAACGTTCAACCAGTCGCCACGCTTTAACAGATACAGATAATTTAATGGAATTTTCAGCGTTTGCTTAGCTTTAGGGATGCAACAAAATGCATCAGAGGAATATTTCATTTTTTCCAGTTTTTGACTACTACAAATTTTGCATATTTACCTCTTGGAGTCAAATCGAAGACTCTGGCTAAAGTAATCATTTTGGTATTAGTGCAAGTTGACTTCCAATAACGTTTCTCGGTCTGCTCTACCTATTAGAAAATAAAAATTAAAGAAAACCTGATAACTAAAAATTTTGAATAAAAAATCGTGTATTTTGGGGGAAAGAAAAAAAATGTTATGCCCTGGTCGATTTCGCTGTCCTTTTCTGACTACAAATATTTTGTTCTCAAACATTCCCCAAGATTAACACTCCAGAGCCAAAAACATGCTGTAAGTCGTGAAAAGTCGTGCAAATCTAGCCCCCATTGTGACGTCACTTTTGGGGAAAAGTTGTTTTGGGGATTGGACCCGGGCCGGACTCGTCGAGCGCTTCCGATGCATTCTCATTCTCCTCGTTTTCGTGCGACGCTTAGTTTGTATTTTAGAGGGGGTTACTATCCCCCTCCCCCCCCTTGCCAGTGTGTGAGAACCGGACCAGAGACGGCGCGGATTAACAAGTATGACGCATCTTTATTTCTAAGGAATGTATTGTCCAACATTTCTGATAGAGAGTTATGAGGAGAGGGCAGCAGGACTAACGATGATTCTTTTTTAATTGGAAGGGTTGTAGGCCTCCACGGTTGTAAAGTACATGTAGCTTCCGCTCTAACAAATAGATCAGAAATATCGCAGAAATACTTGTTATCAAAGTATAGGATTTCAGTCTGGGTGTGCTGTTCATGCGCTTAGGCTACCGAAAAGCAAATGTCCAGGCCTAATCAAGGCTTGCGTTTCCTCACGCTTGCTCAGGTTCGTCCTCAGTCTTGAGCTCCATCTCACAATATTCCACTTGCTTCGGCTCCGTATCAGGCTCACTGTAAATCTCCTACCGAGTCTCAGACTCAACGGGTCGACTGCAGCTGAGACTAGGCCCAGAACTCGGGGCGACACTCGGGGTGACACTCGGGGCGACACTCGGGGCGACACTCGGGGCGACACTCGGGGCAACACTCGGGGCAACACTCGGGGTGACTCTCCTTGCAGTCGCGTGACGATACAGACGAGGAAGTGCACCTGCCGATAACGCCACGGATCTCGACGGTGCCCGCCGTGACAGCTAACGAGCAGATGACATCGGCATCCGGCGCCGACCTGTCACGCTCTTCCCGCAACGACGGCGACGGCTGTGACGGCGGCTGTGGCAGCGGCGCTCCCGCAGCGGCACGCCTGTGGACGATGACCGGTCAGTGCCGCCGGTCCCAACCCGCCAGACAGCCGAGCGGTGGAACCCTCTAACGGACTCGCGCCGCCCAGCTGTCTTCCGGCAGGCGGTGGTGTGACGCTGCGAGGCGCTACGTCACCTCTGATCCGGCAGGTCAAGCTGCCTGTCAGTGCTGCCACAGCTCTCAGAGGGCTCGGTTCGTTGCGTCCCGGTATGTGCGGCGTACTGGTGACTAAGTTGCAGGCTGGCGCCGACAGGTTACCTCGGGGTGGGGGTAGTTCGAGGGGCTCCTGGTTATGCTGCTGGCATCGGACGCTCCTGCGCCAGTGTTTCGATAGTGTATCGACGCCGGCGGCTCGATAGTGTATCGACGCCGGCGTCTCAATAGTGTATCGACGCCGGCGTCTCGATAGTGTATCGACGCCGGCGTCTCGGTAGTGTATCGACGCCGGTGCCTCTCAGTAGTGTATCGACGCCGGCGTCTCGGTAGTGTATCGACGCCAGCGCCGCGGTAGTGTCGGCAGTATCC
This sequence comes from Imbricaverruca yamaguchii, assembly GCA_034440575.1. Taxonomy (NCBI): domain Eukaryota; kingdom Metazoa; phylum Arthropoda; class Thecostraca; family Neoverrucidae; genus Imbricaverruca; species Imbricaverruca yamaguchii. The sequence continues at coordinate 5,298,064 of JAOTOL010001662.1, forward strand.
GGTAGTCTATCGACACCACTCGAGACGCATTTTGAAGTACAGAATCAGACACACTGTTCATTTTATTTACTACACTATTGGACAGCACTACCAGATGAACAGGACGCGTACTGCAGCACTGCTAATGCTAACACTGCAGCCCTGTCTAGTACTGCAGCACTGCTAGCCAGGGCTGTTTCAAAAGTAATTGTTCATCATCTGCTCACTCATCATGGTGATGGCTCAGACTAGTCAAGTGATTAACCACTTCGTCAGCAGACAAGACTCGCCATCTGTCCACTCATCACAGCGGCGACTGAAACTCGTCATCTGTCTGGCAATGGTTAAGACTCACCATCTGCTGGTGGAGGTTGAGACTCACCATTTGCTGGAGATTGTTGAAACTTGCCGTTTGCTGGCGGTAGTCGAGACTCACCATCTGCTGGTGGCGGCTGAGGCTCATCATTTGCTGGAGATGGTTGAAAGTCGCCGTCTCCCGATGGTGGTAGAGCTCACCATCTTGGCCAGCCGCCGTTTACGAGGCATAACCTCGCGACGGAGCAGCAATTCAACCCGAAGAACCTGATCTCCATAGACGATTACTGTCCGCCGACGCCAACGGAATGAATAGTAATTTGCTTACTGGCCAGACGGGTAACCGAGTAAAAACCCGGCGGTGTTCGATCGACTTCCGACCCGCAAACCGAAAACGGCTGTGGATCCATCACGAACACAGGTGCAAAAAGGCTTAGGTTTCTTTCACAATACTTCTGTTCCGACTGTCTGCATTTGCGAGACAAATGGGGATCGCGAGACTTGAAGACCACAAAGTGGAATTCGAAATCAGAGGTGAATAATGCGATTGTTTGCCTGCTGCATGCTGTATATGTGATAAATAACACACCTTTGTTTTTTTTGTTTTGTTTTTTTTAAATAAATTTAATCCGAGTTGTTGCTGGGGTGCTTAAGGAACCAGGGTATTATTGCTAAGCAAAGCCTGTTGCGTGAACCCTGGCCCCCATCACCCTATTCATGAGTTCCAGTTCAACGGCAGAATTTAGACCGACAGTTTAACGTGCCGTCAATGCACCGACAAGGCTGCCCGGTAGCTAGTCCCCGGCCTTATCGAGCCAGCTGCCAATTGACACTTCCGACCGGGGGCTAAATGCAAGTGCGCGAAGCGACTCGAACCCTGTGTTGCCATCACAGGGGAGACCAGTGCAGGCCAGCGCTCTAACCAGCCGAGGTACCGAGGCAGCTCAGTGGTTGACCCACTGTTCAGATATTTTTACCTGCGAAAGTAAATATTTCAAAGTTTCTCACTGCTAGATGTTAGACTAATCGTATCCCCAAACTGCGAAAATGTGAAAGTCTTCAGATTATGGAGCTTTGAAGATAGATGCTGAATTATTCGGTAAGCCAATTGCCAATTGCCTACCTTTCTGAGGCCGGTATTGGGCTTTTCTGCAGGTGTATAGCAACTCGAGCACCGATGGCGACTCATTCGTGCCGATGCTATGGAAATAAATGTGTGGCTTTAGATACTCCATATGCGTGATATTATAGCAAACGTATATCACAAAATATTCCGATATGTTCAGGCTCAGTGATCGTTCAGTGAATGCTTAACAATATGTTACCCTGAGACAATATGTAGATGCTCGGTGAAAAGTAAAACAGGCAGCCGCCTTATGTCATGCGCATAACTATTAATATGACAAAACGTGTGTGTGGACCTCTTGTTTCCACGTCCCACTGTGGCCGTGGGTGTCCAATGGATGAAGAATACGAGCCACCTGCTGGCCATGCTGAGATCACTGTTCCGATGCTCAGATATAATGTAATTATAATTATTATACCTATGGGTGTGAATTTCGCTCCAATGGCTGTCGCGGGGACCTTACGGAAACAGACTCAAAACCAAGCCCAGATATGTTGCTTCAGACATAAGCACTCTTTCAGGTTGCATAATTTTAGTTCTGACAATGGATAAAAACTCCTGGGGAGAGAGCACTGAAACTCACCCTCGAAGAAAATATAACATTGCGCCTACAGTGTTCCTTCTGCGCCAAAATGCACTGATGTGTATGAGAATCAACATAGTTATCCATCAGTGGAACTAAGTTCCAATTATAGACGACGGGTTGTCGCACCGACAAAATAAGACACACGCCCTCGAGTTCCGCATTCCGCAAAAAGTGAGAAACACATCCTCGAGTTCCGCGAAAGTGAGACACCGCCCTTGAGCTCCACTCGGACATCCACCATGTGCAGGCAGCTTCCAACTGGTCACCCTGACCGGGGGCGTTGCTGTTGGTCATCGGATGAGGTCATCTCACCAAAAGCGGTAGCAAAGGCCGGCATTATACCGCCGAGCAGGAGCGCCACGTCAAGCGTACCGATGGCCCTGGAGGATGTGTTGCCAACACATCCATACCAACACATTGTGCTGGTATGTGTCATGCAATGCATAGTACCGAGCATGCAAATGAAGCCAGTTGGTTTTTCCCGCTGCTTAAATTCTGGCAGCCCAGACCAGACTGTAGCGGCAGCTTGCACGAAGTTGGCTTGCAGATTGTGCATTTAAAAAGTCAGGTGTTCTAGCTAATCCAATGCTCGCAAGCTTCTCCGCTTGACTACATCATTAAGTTGTGGGCTTGGATGCCTTTGGAGCTTGGAACCAAACTCGTTCCTAGCGAGATGAAAGAGTTAGTGATGCTTGAAGCCAACGCAAAGGCGAATCAATGAAGATGCTGTCGTTATCAGTGGTGACATTTTTCCATTGTCCAACATCGAATGCCATTATGCTTATAATCATCGCAGTATGCTGATGGTAGAGTTTACATTGTAACTGAGATTATGTGTACGCAGTGTTTGTGACCTGTGTATCGTATTTCTTGCCCGGAAATTCAGGAGTATATCTTTGCGCAAGTATGGAGTATATCTTTGCGCAAGCACCTTACAAGTGCTCGCATTGTCTACAGAGAAATCCATACAAGACCAAAAGGAATTGTATGTAATTGTGCAGGAGGGCATATAGGAAGCAGACATGCAAAATTATGGAAGTGACAGGTCCATAAAATAAATGAGATTAGGATTTTGAGCCGGTAATCTGAACACAATGGTGTCCACGAATACCACATGCTAGTGGAATTTTCCGTAGAAGACTGTCCAAACTTCTGTGTTGTGGATGAAACCATCTCCTTAACCATCACCGTACTTTGTGCATTTTTAGCTTCAAGCAACACAGAGAGAAGGGTTGATGCGTTCCAATCTCCTGGCGATTCCGAAGACGCCAAGACGCCAGAGAAACGAAGCAAAAAGAAAACAGCGATTAGCCTGCTACAAGATCTCGCGGTTCACACTAAGCATGGCCCCATAGGCATCCCATAGGCATCGTCCAAAAATGTCCAAAATTCGCAAAATCACATAGTAGTTTGGCTCACCTATCATGACCTTCACCCCCATATAACTGGAATGTTCGTTTACGCATGGCGCATGCAGAAGTAAGGTGTCAATTATTACATAAGAGGTTGAAATGTCCTCTAAACAATGACTTCCAATAGCCTTGTTTCCATGGCAGGTTTGAATTTTGATTCGATTTCCAGAGTGAATCGGATCCTGATTACAAGGAGCGTTTCTATGATCATTCGCGAGGAAATCAGGATTACATGTAGGATTTCCGAATCCGGATTTGGTGACAGTTCCAGCGTACGTGAGACATTTCCCTTCAATACTCAAAAATGTATGCCACATCGGCGTGGGCTGCGTCGTTGCATGAGAGAATCAAAGAGTGCTTGCTGTTATTTGCGAATGTATTATATACAATTATATTACATTATATATTATACTATATATTATATTACAAACCCGGACACCCTTCACCAAAGACCTTCCAAAAACGACACCGGCGCTGACGACAGGGAAAGCAGGAAAAGGACGCGAAGTGAATGCGTCCATATGTTTCCAACTCCTGGAAAATCCAGATTTCATCAGGAAATCTTTTTTCTAAGCCGGATTCCGAAATTCAATCCAGTTAGCTGACGAAGGCGTTTCCGTGGCTTCGGAAATCTGGATTGGTAAGGAAATCCGTATTTGCTAGGGTCATGGAAACGAGGCTAATTGTGAATCAGCGGTTTAGTCCTTTTTCTAGAATGACGTCATAATTCCGTGACCTGACATGTGACATACTCGAAGTTACCAGAGAATGTTTAAAAAGGTTGCAGGCTACTACTGCTCATTCACATTCATTATAGACCATTATAAACTTCATGAAAATCGGTACTTTCGTTCAAACGCTTAGCTTTGAAAAGCTTACGTTGGATTGCATTACCCCCCTCCAACACACTCACACTTGTGTTGGCGATTGGCAAGTTTGCAGTCGTTTTATCTTGCTGTGGACGGAAAAGAACGAATTATGCATCGATATGGTGTCACGTGTCCCATAGCTGTAAGAAGCTCTGGAACATTGAACCGATAAAGTTGGTTTATCGAGCCCGGGCCGTCGCTGAGTTGCTGCCAGGCCTGACAGATTGGTGGTAGGCCTCATGCAACGCTGCAGTTTCTGGAAACTTCAACCGAAAAACCGCACTAACACCAATGCTGCAATTTCCTCTGGACAGTGTTCGCCGAACCGCAGTAAGGTCAGTTGGCAAACGGCTGACTGGCGTGGTCGCATGCCCGGCCTGCACCACCGCCGAGCTTCTGCATGGACTTATTCGCCAACTGCGCCAATTCAGTGCCGTGGTTAGATACTTGGTATGCAGGAAATGGCGCATGACTGCTGGAGGGCGTCTGGCCGTACGCAGTTAAGTGCTGTTTCCCCGCAGGGCAACAATATTAAAGAAATACTCCTCTGTATGCCAATTTGCATTCCAGCCGCATGGGTCTGAATTATTATGCGCAATTATCGTCTGTGTTCGTGCTGCTTCGAGATGGGGCTGGCATAGCCGATCTGAATTTGGCTGCTCATGTGGCTACACGAATATTGATATTTGGGAGGTGGCATTATCGAACAGGATGAGAACCACACCACGCGTCAGTCAAAGTTTCAGGTAGGAGATATAATGTAAGCAAAAAATGTGACTCGTGATATATGACTGCGCAGGCATGACTACTACACCCTCCCTAAAATGCACCGATGGTCCTTGTACAGTCGACTGTCCAGCCCTGACCCTGCCCCCCCCTCCGGCCGACCTCCGCCGGCGGTCAGCGGCGAGGGGGCCGGCCGACCGCAGCGATCTCGTTACTCTGAATCAGCGCCGACGGGCGTGCAGCGGCCCGTGCGTGCGACATGCGGCGAATACGAACGTCTGTCGAATGTGTGTCGGGCCGCGGTCACACGGCTGCGCACACAGCCTGCAGGCGTGCCGCTGCCGTCACTGACTCATATCGCGACAGTGTAACGAGCTACGGCCAAGGTCTGGTCTGGCAGAGTCCGGCGCACGCCCGCCCCCCCAGCACACCGGCGAATTCAGGCGGCGGCTCGGCAGTCACCGGGCTGCCAAACAGAGGAAGGCGGGAGCAACGCGTCCGAACCCACTTCCAACCAGAGGAAGGCGGCAGCAACGCGTCCGAACCCACTTCCAACCAGAGGAAGGCGGCAGCAACGCGTCCGAACCCACTTCCAACCAGAGGAAGCGGAGCAACGCGTCGAACCCACTTCCAACCAGAGGAAGGCGGCAGCAACGCGTCCGAACCCACTTCCAACCAGAGGAAGGCGGCAGCAACGCGTCCGAACCCACTTCCAACCAGAGGAAGGCGGCAGCAACGCGTCCGAACCCACTTCCAAGACGTTTCCGCTGGTGGTGAATACGTGAATGTGAACAGCTGGCAAATACTAAATGTTCCCCTGGTGGATGGAGGATATTTCATCTCAAGCCAGTATCGATGTTTTTACTATTTGCATGGAAAAAAATATCCGCTGACAACGAGCTGCAGAAGCTAATGCAATTTTGAACAGCATTCATTGCGTAATCATAAATTCATTCATGTAGTTCACTCTATTCTCATCCGCAGTCTTCGACATCAGTGACTAGTCACTGATACAAGTAACACAGCTTCCTGTAGGTCTGACCACTAGAACCACCTGTCAGTACGGATTAGCTGGTAATAGCTAGGATTAGCTGACACTAGTCGACATTTCTGGACACCATTCGACACTAGTCGACGGTAGCCGCCACTAGCTGACACTGGTGGTCACTAGATGTTACTAGCTTACAACGCCCGATATAGTAGCTGACACTAGCCGATAGTAGCTGCCAATAGCTAACAATAGCCGACAATAACCGACACTAGCCGATAATAGCCGACAATAACCGACACTAGCCGACACTAGCCGACAATAGCCAACAATATCCGACAAACCCCAACACTAGCTGACACTAGCCAACACTAGCCGACAATAGTCAACATTAGCCGACAATATCCAACAATATCCGACCAAAGCCAACAATAATCAACTTAACCCGACAACAACCAACTTAACCTATCAATATCCGACATTAGCCGGCACTAACCAACATTAGCTGGCACTAGCGAACACCAGATAACAACAGCCTACAATAACCGACATTGACCGACATTAACCAACATTAGCTGACACTAGCGAACACTAGTTGACAACAGTCAACAATAACCGACATTGACCGACATTAACCAACATTAGCTGACACTAGCGAACACCAGTTGACAACAGCCTACAATAACCGACATTGACCGACATTAACCAACATTAGCTAACACTAGCGAACACTAGTTGACAACAGCCAACAATAACCGACATTGACCGACATTAGCCAACATTAGATGACACTAGCGAACACCAGTTGACAACAGCCTACAATAACCGACATTGACCGACATTAACCAACATTTTGCAGGCGGTTCTGGCAGGTACCCACCAGCACCTGTTGCCACGAAAACGCCACCTGATGCAGCTCCAACTCAACCCCGTGGGTGCGTTGGCTGCGCATCGGCATCCGGCCGTCGAAGTCCCGACGAGACTCACTGAATGTATTGTGTGTGTGTTGTCAAATGTGACAGCTTTTGAAGAAAACCATACAGTTGTCCATCCTCCGGCAATTATGTGTGTTCTAGACGCTAGCCATTACAAGTGTCGACTTTCAAGCTTGATTAGTATGTGTCATCATCTTCAGCACTACGAAGAGTCCTAGAAAGTGATGTCAAAAACTCTGCATCGTAAGTGATCAATGAAGGTATAATTTGTGAGAAAGTGCGATCATGATAATGAGGTGGGTGGGTCGTGATGGTAATGTCTTGTCAATTGCTATTACAGACATATCGCACCCTCATGTAGGTGCGTAGCAGTAGGGATATATCAAGCATATATAGGCAGCGTCTTTACTCTTTGCTTCAATGAATTTATTATTGAATGTCTTGAATTGCGTTGTTTCAGATTTTCACATATTGGAACTGTCCTTACCGCATCGGCATAGAAAATAAATCAAGTTAACGTTTGCAGAAACGAGCATGTCGTTGAATCATATAACCAAACACCTGTCTTATTACAACGATTACTGAACTACAAGGACGCTTCTGTAGCATGAACAGACATTTTTGACTCCTTGCATTTCGTTAAAATTCTACGGATGGTGCTGAAGTATCATTTTCAGTGATGAACCCAGCTGACCATTCTACTCGGTGTTGATTGTTAGCTCTCAGTCGCGAAACTATTCTTGTCATCCCCTTGCCCAAAGCACGAGGTATCACCCACTCGCTTAATACCTCGAAAATCAAATATCGTTGATGCCGCACGAACTGCTGGGGTGAATTATCTTTAAGAAAATGTGGACGAGACAAACAGTTTTTAAGTTGAGCACGGAACCTCACTCATTCTGCGCTGACGTAACACGTGCCAAGTGAGATACTGCCCGTTGTGGTCACGTGAAGGCAAACAATACACATCGATACAATGCCATTTTCGTTTGCATTGTTTACCGCGATTAATGTCGTGGCCAAATCGCCAGGAATTGGACGTGTACCTTCAATGTGCGGCTCAGGCTAGAGTTTCGATAACTTCCTCCCGGTGGGCTTCGTTGAATTCTGCCAAAGGTGTTGCAGAATAGAGTTCGTTTGACGCCGACCACCTGGAAGGCGCTGTATTTGTGACACTTGACCTTGATTGATCTTGATTGGCCTATGGTGTCCGTACGCGAAACTTCTAAATTGTTGAATGCTAAAGATAAGTAATGCTGCTACTGTCCAACAAATATCGCCGAATCAGCGGAATGGATCTCCAGACCGAAAGGGAAACGGTCGCAATATGCCTCCACCCCCTCCACAAGAGCATGTTGCAAATACACCAGTGTGCCTGTAACCAAGTCGCAGCAAAAGCGGCTTAAGTCAACTGTTGCTGCCATCGCCATAGCATGCCGGCGTCGTCAAGCACCTCGGTTATTACCATAATCACCATTCATGCAGTCAGCCGTCGGAAACACGCCGCGCTGGATGGGGTTAGTGCCGTGGAAAAACCACAACGAGGTGCAAAACAATGCGGCAGCATGTCCGACCCGGACAATTCGATTCAGGTCACGCGGAACACAGAAACACAAATTCCGAGCGTGGCCGATCCCCGCTGTTCAGCTCACTGTCACGTGTTTTGTGCGGGTGCGGTCGCGCCGTTTGTCCCGTGTCGGGTGTGGCTCGCCGGGCAGCAGTGGCGTCTGTGGCGGATCTGGGGCGCGCGCGCTTTTTCAGCGTGTCACCCTCCGCCCGCCGGTGTCGACGTCAACCGGGCCAGATGCCGCCCGGACCGACGATAAAAACCCGAAATATGGTCGGTCGCGCCTAATGTGACAGGGTCGGCATTTCGACCCGCCTAATTGGTCAGGACGCCGACCGGGGAATCGTAGCGGCACACCGTTACACCAATTTATATCAGCGTGAATGCGCAGCCGTCCACCCGGCCGGTGACTTGTAACAGCAGCCGGCGACCCAGTATCGGAACGTGAGCGAGACGACGGCGCACATCGATGACGCGCATGAGATCGGGTTGGGCTGCGCCGTGCAAGCCAAACTGGGCCAATGGCAACAAACAGTTCAGGTCGGCTCGCCCTGGACGGAAATGGATGCAACACAAAGAATAATGCGACCAAGGGATGAAGACTTGCCAGTGCATGCTTTTGAAGATGGCGGAAACACAATTCGTTGCATCCATAAATAAATGTTAGTGTCCTGTAGTGTCTAAATAGTGACCTATGATCGCACTAAATAATCGCGGTGGTCGCGGCGATAGTGATTAAATGATTACCACCTATAATCGAGCATTAACTAAACTATCGTATTACAGCCATATGATGGTGTCAATATAAAATGTCAAAAGCATGAAATTATATTGCATTTTTTTGTTGCTACGAGTAGGAACGAAGCTCGTGTGAATATATTATATTTAATACACGAAAAATAGATAAAGTGGCCGGCCTCGCCTACCCCAGTCCTCTCGTCCCTAAATGTTTATTTTTGTTACAGCATTTGAAGATCTATTTTCTCACCATAAATTGCACTAGTTATCTTAATACTCTTTCCAACAGCTTTGATTACGGCATTTCCCTTGAAGTGTTCAGCTTCTTTGTTGAAGAAAAGGGATCATTGACAGCACGTAGCCACATAGGGAGGTCACCGACCATGTGGCTGCGTTGTGCCGCGTGACCTGCATGCCCTGTGGCCAGTGGGCCGACCAAACGAGAGTGAAATCACAGCCTGACCGCTGTGGTGTGGTGGCGGTTTCCTGCTGTGTGGGATATTGTGGTAGTGTGGTGGTGTGTCGGATGTTGTGGTGGTGTGGTGGTGGTTTCCTGGTGTGTGGGATATTGTGGTGGTATGGTGGTATGTGGATGTTGTGGCGGTGTGGTGGTGTGGGGGATGTTTTGGTTTGGTGGTGTGTGGGATGTCGTGGAGGTGGTGGCTACCTAATTCAGTTGTGCATAATGCTTGAAAAGAAAAAAATACTGAGAAATGAATTCCGGCAAACGACACGTTGGCTGCGAAGAGATCTGCGTAGTTACCTCGCTTCTCGCATTTAAAGCTCTAATCGGTCCGAGCTACACCACTGACGTTTTGCTCAAATCAGTTGCTGCACCACCACTGGCCCCACATAGCGCATCGTAGCACACCACCGTGTCCGGTGTCCGGCTATTATCGACATGGGACGAATCTCCCGTCCGCCGGACCGTCCCCACGTTTGAACTCCAAGTTTGAACGGCGCTACTCGCACGGAATAATCCGGCGACTGACTATCTGCCGGAATGCGAGCCCCGGGAATGCCTGTGGGACGAGATGAGGTGGGGCTGGAGTGTCTGGCGTTCGTTAGTCGGAGTCGGTCGACACCAATTAAGCCGGAGCCCAGCAGTCCCGTTCGTTTACTACCAGCCAACACGCGATATTTCGGCGTGACATTTGAAAATGCGCTGGCGCGATGCACCGTACTTATCAATACATTTAGTGTTTCATATGATGTTTGCACCGAAAATGTGGTGCAATTATGAAGAAATTTTCGTTCACAATTATAACTTTTTCGAGCAAGCAACATGTGTGGACATCTTTAATCACCTCGGCAATTACGAGGTGACTTTCGAGTCATCTTCAATCTTCACCGTTACAGCCTTGTCTGAACATCACCTGTTGATATACGGAATTGTTTTTGGGTGCCAAGATACCCCAACGAGATACTTACTTAGACGATGTTAACTCTCTTTCCAGCCAAATTTCAGGTCTACCAAGCAGCCAAATGCAGCCGGAAGGAACGAGATGATCACTTAGTCGGTGTTAACTCTATCGCACAGCCAAGTGTCAACTCTTAACCCCACAGCCAAGTATCAAATATCTACCACACAGCCAAGTGTCAACTCTTTACCCCACAGCCAAGTATCAAATATCTACCACACAGCCAAGTGTCAACTCTTTACCCCACAGTCAAGTGTCAACTCTTTACCCTACAGCCAAGTATCAAATATCTACCACACAGCCAAGTGTCAACTCTTTACCCCACAGCCAAGTATCAAATATCTACCACACAGCCAAGTGTCAAATCTCTACCAAGCAGCTAAGTGTCAACTCTACCGCACAGCCAAGCGCAGCCGAGGTGAAAACCTGATCGGACAGGATGTGTGAACACGGCCGCCTCAAACCAGGCCACCCGGAAAAGGGGAACCGCGCGGCATTAGTGATTGTCGCGGCCGTCGGCACCGCGTCCCCCACCCCTGCAATCAGAGCACCCAGCACTACTAACGGGCTGCGAGGAGTGAATGATTGCGTATCTGGCGGTGTGTTGATGGCGGCCGCCGCTGCCTGTGCGCCTGTTGTGACTGTGCGTTGAGCAACGTCATACCGGCTGGCATCCTCGTTATCATCGTAATGAAACCCGGCCACCGCGCCGACAGACTGTGATGAATGGCGGGAAGTGAGGCAAAAACGCGCGCGGTTCGGAGAGCGCGCGGCGGGGTGCCGTCGCGCTCGGCGAGGACGCCGCGCGCGCGCCGCCGACCGGCGCTGGAAGCGGCCGGCGACAATGGCGCCGACGAAAGGCGCACGCTTTACGGCGTTGTTCCGGTGTCTGTCGGTGGTGGTGTGCGGGTAATCGGTTGTGACAGGAGGAGGTGGCGGTGAGCCGCGGCATGCTTGCCGGTGGCGTCTCGATGGCGTAATGGTGACGCCACGACTCAGAGACAACAATGCGGAGAACAAGGGAAGGTATTGGAGAGTGGTTGAAAGCTCGACACAGAACCAGGAGGTTGATGGCTTTGGTTTGAGGAAAATTAATTGTAAACATCCGTATTACACGTGGCTTGAGCTGAACAGTGTTCTCACGGGTCTTCAAGCATTTTATGGGTTTATTTTGTTCGTTTGTCCAACTAGTATGATTTATGCGAACAAAAACAAGTCAACCGCCACATTGTTATGTATTTTTCACACGGTGGTTAGGAGAACTGTTAGAAGTGGCGACAGCTGCAAAAGTCATATGAAAACAGTGCTGGCCAGTAGACAGAGCAACACATCCACACTTTGTGAACTAGTATCCCTACATGTAGAATCCCATCCCCACAGCATGGGACAGCACCCTTACACAGAGTAGCCCATCCACATAGCATGGGCCGGTATCACTGCACATTAGGGTGGAGTGATTTTATGCGTTTTTGTAAAAACGATGGGGGATAAAGTCTTAAAACTTGCGTTTGGTTCTAAAAAGACGATCTGCAAAGTTTTAGAGCAATCTGAGGCCGGGAAGCCGCCGCGCCTCAGGGCTTTCTGAGACCGAAATGACGTTTTCTAACGAACTTGCGGGATAAATCACCATTTCAAGAATTCGAATAATTAGATAGAAAATAAAGAGTTGTTTCATTGCATTCTACAGTCTTTTATTGACCACTATGCCAATTTTCACTTCTCTGACTTGAAAATTGTGCCCGTCATTACGCAGTCTCGTAAGGTGTACCGACCGCAGCGACATCACTGCCCTCTATCGGTGTAAGTGTAAACTGTGTGTATTGGTCGTTTTTCCCGTTTTAGTTCCTCTCTGTGACAACTGAAGGCAGGGAGGGGGCGGATTAAGACAGGGTACATTCGGATGGTTGTTATGCCTACAAATAGGCACACGAACAGAACGAACTAAGCGCAGTTAGTCCTAAGACCTACTCATCTAAATAAGATCCTGGACCACCATACGACTACGAATTGCACACGGCTATCTCTCTGTCTCTGTCTCTGCCTGACTGTCTATATATATCTCTCTCTCTCTCACTCTCTCTCTCTCCCCATCTCTCTCACATTTACCGCTACACGAAGTCACTTTTCTTGGCGGATTTCGGTCTCGAGGCACAACTGGCCTGGCACGATACGATAATGCCGTGTCGCCTGTCCTCGCCGAACACACGCGTGGACGCCGTAACGCATCGCTCGATACTTTGTGCGTGGCATGGGAATGCCGGTAGCGAGAGAGGTTGGTCGACGGCTGACATAATCTCGTCGTTCGACATGTGAGCGGTAACTGGCGGTTCGATCACCTCGACATGGTCCCATTGAATCATGTCGGTGTATGTGGCCGCCTCCCAGTTCAATGGGGGTACCATGAACTGTCGGCACCGGGATCCCGAGTTACTCCGCGCACTCATGCTCAGTTTGACCCCCCTCTCCCGGATCGACCTCTCAGCGTCGACAACCATGGCCGCGATTAGGTTCTTCGGGTGGGCGAACCACGCGTTTCGTTGCACTGAACGTTTCGCCACTGTCTGCACTTCAGGTGTCTGTGTCTGAATAAGTCCCATCGTTCTGAAGAGATGCACGACTCCTTGCGTGAAGAGTGGGCGCGCTTTGATGTCGAACCACATAGGGGCATACACCTGCTGGACAAACTATGTCATCTTTGTCAGAGCCGGGGTTGGCGACGCAGTTCTCGTGTACAGTACGAGCACTCTGATGCCGAGAGTTAGCCACCGCGCGTGGTTAAGCGGACCCGGCCTGGCGCGTGCCAGCTCAGCACTGACAACGCCGGTGGCGACGGCTCGGCAGTATCGGAGAAGGATGCGCTGGTCAGCAGACAGGTCCGCGACAACCTGCTCCGCGATGTCAGGTGCGTTGAATGGTATGGGACGGAAGTCCACCCCCGGCTGGCGGTGAATGTCACCAGCTATAGTTTGTCCCAGCGGGCCCTTGAAGGACTTGGACCCACTGGTACCGTGGCCTTCATCCAGCTCCACGAGCACATGCCTGCGAAAAAGCCCAGGACAGAATGGGATTGGGACAAGGAAGGAATTTGATTAACATTTATCAGGGTCTAAATGGGCAAATGGCATGGCAAGTGTTTGGATTGTACTACGGACTCACAAATTGCCATGGTTCCAGATAGGTATGCAGATGACGCAGTATATTATTGTATGTCATGTAGTTTGTAAGGATCAGGTGGATAGTGGCGATGTATTTCAGTCAATTCTTGTTTTATTATTTAAAAAAAACAAGCGGCACATACCTCATCGGGAGCACGTTGCCATGAAGAAGGCAGATGAGCCACTGGACGCTACGGCCCAGCTGGCGCTCCATCCTCGTGAGTGCACCGTTTTCGCGGCCTGTGTTGGCGGCAGTGCCATCGACCAATACTGCCTGCAGGGATTCTTCTGAGTCGCACTCCCGAACGACTTCTAAAGCCTTGCCAGCAATTGATGCACTATTTTCTGATGTCAGTGTTCTGTGAGCGATGTAGGTTCTACTTGGCTCGCTCACAAATACCAGATGCTTCTCTTTTCCCGTAAGCCGTACGTCTTGCTCATTTGTTTTCTCTCGTATCTTTGTGATATCCTGTCTCCCATCGAATCCCATGCACTGCACCTTACCGCCTATGCCCTCCTTTAGCTTTCGTTTTTCTTTCTCCTGTGCCCTTTTTCTGGCTCTTATCACTTTATCTCGTGTGATGACGTGCCTCGTGTCGTTCTCAGTGACGAGGCCAAGGTCCTTCAAGAGAGCGGTGCCAAGGGCCGCTGCAATCCTATCAGTGACCTCAATGTACCGGTCACACTACTTAGCGAAATTTTCCAGAGGCATCATATTGTACGGAGCCCTAGTCTGTGTTGGTTCGTGGACACTCCCTGTGTCATATGCATCGTCACCATTGCTTCCTCGTCCATGCTTTCGGGCTCGTGACCCATGCTGTGCTCGGTCAGACCCGAGGGACCAGGATCCGAGTCGTTGGCGTCCGTCTGAAGGAAAGCCGGGTCAGGCCGCAGACGGTTCTGATCTCTTCGCCTCCTCCCCAATGCATTGGAGGCCTTCATGTCAATGCCGCCGATGCTTCGCTTCCTCTCACCTCGCTGGTCTTGTAAGAAATTCCACTCGCGGTATGGAACCTTGTTCTCGCTGGGGCAGCTGCAGGCATTTCTCGAATGACAACTGCACGCGCAGATGTCAATCAGCTCATTGAGGGGAATCGTTTTGCTTGCGCCAGCGCGTTTCTTTATTGGGGTCTTTGTTAGATCCTTTCCTTTCTTCATAATCACCAGGACACCCCGGACAATCGACTGAAACGATTTAACAGCGACGCTTGCTTTCCCCAAAGGTATACAACGCCCTTGGCAACGCTCGTGGCGATTTGCCTTTCGCCCGCTGCATGGTTGTCGACAGCCCGAAGTCTGTAGACTGTAGTCTGTAGAAGTTGTATACATGAATCTGAAGTGGCAGTTGGTTCTTCGGCAGTTCGCAGGGATGGCCCAACGCAAAGCGAGCCGTCTTCGATCGGAACGAACTTCCCTTAACCTTTTTACTTTCATACTCGAAATCTGATAGGTTCACTAGTCTGGAAAAGAGGCAAAAACTGGTTAGGCAACTGGTAAGTTTCAAAATTCGTCCTTCGCCATAGGATAAAAATGTATCACAAAGTTGTTTTGCTATACCAGGAAGTTCAGGGTGCACAACGGCATTGGAAATTCCGCGTGCGACACACGCCCTCGTAGATCCTTATTTTCGGTTTCAACCATGGTCATAGTTGGAGAATATGCCTCGGCCACCCCGGCCGTGGCCGCGCAATATATTGGCCGCCAGTGAGGTAACTTACAAAGCAATTCTTTACCCATGACCATGGTGGTGATGGTGAGCAAATGTAACAGTTGGTGGGCAATCGATGGTCGGAGTACACAATCATCGCCAGTACTGTTAAATTTGAGCGGTATGCGTTAGTCGTGCAACCGAGTACCCACCCAGTAAGGTGTGGGATTGTCAGTGTTTCTGCCAAAGTAAATTAATTAAGTTCAAATATCTGCAGCAACAATTCACATGCAGCCAAGAAAACATGCTAGCAGGGTATCTCAGGTAAACATTGTGAGCTTGGAGGCTGAAAGGCAGGCCACAATATGCCAAAGCCGGCTGTGGCTACGCTCCAATCGTGTGTAGCTGTCGATAGAAGTCGCTGGAATCGTAATAAAATAGCGCTGTGCGCATAAGAAGTCAGCACACTGTGCACTGTCTCAAATCCGCCACCTACCTGCCCCCAATTGACCAAGAAAGATACTTATATTGCGGAATGAACGGTGAATGGTCGCAGTTCATACTTCTGCCGATAGAGGGGAGTGGTGGCGCTGCGGGCGGCACACCTTTCGGAACTCTGCGTCGCGGCAGGCACAATTTTCAAGTTAGGGAAGTGAAAATTAGCACAACGGTGGAGGAAAAACTATACAATGCAATGAAATAAATATTTATTTGCTATCTAATTATTTAAATTCCTGAAATCGGGCTTGATCCCGCAAGTTGGTAGAAAAACGTCATTTCGGCCTCAGAAAGCCCTGGAGGCGCGGCGGCTTCCCGGCCTCAGATTGCTCTAAAACTTTGCAGATCGTCTTTTTGGAACCAAACGCAAGTTTTAAGACTTTAACACCAAAAAATTTTGGAAATCACTCCACCCTACTGCACATATCAGCCCATCCACATGGCATGAACCAGTATCACTGTACATATCAGCCCATCCACATAGCATTAACCAGTATCCTTGCACAGGGCAGCCCATCTACACAGCATGAGCCAGTATCCTTACACGGTGCAGCTCATCCACATATGAGCCAGTATCCTCACACAGTGCAGCTCATCCACACAGCATGAACCAGTATGCTTGCACGGAGCAGTCCATCGGAACAGAGTCTGCCACAGAGTGCCCGACACAGTCGCAGAGAGTCTGCTACAGCCACAGGGAGTCTGTCATAGAGATCGAGAGTCTGTCACAGCCACAGCCGCAGGTCTGCCACAGCCGCAGGTCTGCCACAGCCGCAGGTCAGCCACAGCCGCAGGTCTGCCACAGCCGCAGGTCAGCCACAGCCGCAGGTCAGCCACAGCCGCAGGTCTGCCACAGCCGCAGGTCTGCCATAGCCGCCGAGAGTCTGCCGTGTTGACGGAGCGCCCGACACGGCCGCGCTGTTGTCGCCGCGGACCTGGCAGAGCCGCTGTTGTCGCCGCGGACCTGGCAGAGCCGCTGTTGTCGCCGCGGACTGGGCAGAGCCGCTGTTGTCAGCCGCGGACCTGGCAGAGCCGCTGTTGTCGCCGCGGACCGGGCAGAGCCGCTGTTGTCGCCGCGGACCGGGCAGAGCCGCTGTTGTCGCCGCGGACCGGGCAGAGCCGCTGTTGTCGCCGCGGACCTGGCAGAGCCGCTGTTGTCGCCGCGGACCGGGCAGAGCCGCTGTTGTCGCCGCGGACCTGGCAGAGCCGCTGTTGTCGCCGCGGACCTGGCAGAGCCGCTGTTGTCGCCGCGGACCTGGCAGAGCCGCTGTTGTCGCCGCGGACTGGGCAGAGCCGCTGTGGGTCGATTACAATGTCAGCGGCGGCAGGTGAGACGTTAGCACCGGTCGGCTGGCGCTGAATGCGCGACTGCGACGACAGCTGACGCCGGACACAGGCGCGGCCGTCGGGCGCGCGCCATTTATCACGTGACGCCGGCGCCGTCATTTCGCGCCAATTCGCCGACGCCTTGCGCGACAATTCGCGGCGTCGAATCGGTGAAATGGCGCGTGACGGACGTGGGATTAATCGGCGGGAAGGGTGGCGGCAGCACGTGTTTGACTGTTTACTAGA
Organism: Imbricaverruca yamaguchii; assembly: GCA_034440575.1. Lineage (NCBI taxonomy): Eukaryota > Metazoa > Arthropoda > Thecostraca > Neoverrucidae > Imbricaverruca > Imbricaverruca yamaguchii. The sequence goes on from JAOTOL010001662.1 coordinate 5,315,599, forward strand.
GACGCGGACCCGTCGCCGGCCAGGGCCAACGACGAGCGGCGCTGACGAGGCGGGCGGAAGGTCTGCACGGGGGAGGCTGTTGTGTGCAGAGTGCAGGACAGCGCACAATGTGCTGCACGTTCACGCGCAACAATGACTCGTGTTGGGGCGCGCTCAGACAACAGTCTGCCGGGCAAATTGTCGGCAGACGCTATCGGCAGCGGGTGGGGCGGGGGGAGGGGCTCTCGAACCCGGCGGACGTTAGAGTGACAGTGCGTGCCTCGAACGCCCTGGAAATGTCATTGAAGGTTGCTGCTAAGTCATGTCACTGGTCGTGGCAGCAGTGTGCTGGTGTGTGGTACGCCAGCTGTTGGCGTGTCTGGACGTGTTCGCAGTTTGGTGATGCATCCCGCCGAGCCATATGCAGTCGCGTACAACAACTGGTCTACCCACCCGACTGCAGCCACAAACTGCTGCAGTATCTCCTGCTCACAATTTGCCTTCTTCATCTTCAGCATATGTTTTCGCACGTTACCATGACACGGGACTGTTAAGACTTCCTGGACTGGCGGCTGTAGTGCGAGGAGTGGCTATCGAGTACTTATGGGTAAGATCAGGACGACACACGAATCACACAATGGCATGCACGTAGGCAAATGTGACGGCACTTGCATTGCCAACAGCCGCACCAGTTGCAGACCTGCAACACTTGCCACGAAGACACTTGGCACTTTCCATCTTGTAAAATAGGGTTTCCATCCTTTAGCTATTTGAACCCGCAATTTTGAGGCGAACGTACTCTTTGTTTTTGTCAATGATCCTAGTCGAAAGACGAGTTCAACCCAACGTTGTGTTACTGTGGGTTTCTCTGATGTAATCTCCCATTTGATCATCTTTGACTTTGGTTTTTGACGTTGCCGAAGGGGGTTGATGTAGCATATCTTGACTTTAGTAAGGCCTTTGACAAGGTACCCCATAAACGTTTAATGATACAGCTTCAGTCCCATGGTATTGCAGGTAGCATCTTCAAATGGATAGAGTTGTGGCTTTCAGATAGACAGCAAAGAGTCATGCTAAATGGTACAAAGTCATCATGGCAAAATGTTCTTAGTGGAGTCCCCCAGGGGTCAGTACTGAGGCCACTACTGTTCATTATATTTGTAAATAACATTGAAAGCGGCCTAAGCAGTAAAGTTTTGAAATTTGCAGATGATTTGAAGGTCTTTAGGGCAATAACAGGTCAAGATGAGCATATCTCGCTGCAAAAAGACTTAGACGAACTTGTGAAGTGGTCCGAAGAATGCAAATGAAATTTAATTTTGATAAGTGCAAAATCATGCATGTAGGTAAGCAGCATATGAAGGCTCCATACTTGATGGGTGGCCAAGTGCTATCAGTGACTCAACAGGAGAAGGATTTAGGTGTTATTCTAAACACAAAACTGGGGGCATCAGAACAGACCAAGGAAGCCAGGAAGAAGGCACTGAGAATGCTCGGGGCAATAAATAGGAATGTAACATACAGAAGTGAGGAAGTGATCAGGAAGCTTTGCTGTGCATACGTCAGGCCACATTTGGAATACTGCATCCAAGCTTGGTCTCCTAGCTATGAAAAAGATTGTTGGCTTTTAGAGAGTACAAAGGAGGGCTACAAAAATGGTTAAGGGCATAAGCAACCTGGCATATGAGGAAAGATTGAAGAAATTGAATATGTTTTCACTTAGACATAGAAGGCTGAGATGAGATCTCATCGAGGTCTTTAAATTTGTCCATGGTCTGGAGACGGGATACCTTGGGCAAATGTTTGAATTGAACAGAAATGATGCAATTAGAGGTCATAAATTCACAAATAAAGTTAACCACAGCAGAACAAGGTTAAGGCAAACTTTCTTCACCAACAGGGTAGTAGAACACTGGAACCAGCTGCCAGAAAACATTGTCAGTAGCAGCACATTGAACATCTTTAAAAACAGCATAGACAATCATTATAAGAATATAGGGCTTTCTTTTCAGTATTACAGGGAGGGCTGATTGACAGATTTGGTGGGCAACTGGTTCAGTGTACAGAGGGCAACCAAGAAGGGCCCTTGTGGTTCATATTTGCACTAATCTTTTATGTTTTTATGTCTTTATGTCTTTAAATCGCTGTCTAATCAGTCTCATAGTTCAGATTACATGTGATGCATTTTTCCCACCGGAATACAGATTGCATGTTAAATGGAAAACAACACGCTGTGTAAATGCTTACCCTGCAATCCAACTTAACTCTAATTGCAAGCTTCACTCATTGCAGCACAATCAATTAAAAAGAGCTATTCTGCTGATTGATATCAACATGTACGACGATTTTGCTGGTGTGATATCAACTGGTACAACGGTTTTGCCGGTGTGATATCAGCTAGTACTGTAAGCACATTGCATATTCTATGGACGCTCAAAGAACATTCGCACCCAACAGTGGATCTTTTAAAAGATCTGCGAAGTTTTAAGATGGTGCCTTCACATGACCTTGTAGTTCCTTGGTGGTGATTTCTGTGCATCCCCACAAGCACCACTGTTCATTTTATCAAAGTCAGGTGGCGCTCACTCACACTAATGTCGTGCACAAACAGGAACCGCTAAAATTGAATCTCCACCCGGATCCGTACCATTTTATTTGTGGACTTAAATCAATTAATGAGGACATTGGGTTGACCATGAACATGGCCTCTAAGCTCCGATTCATTTATAGTGTGAACATCTCATCTTTTTTAAACGCTCTTGGGCGATGGAATAATGAAATTAGCTTTCCAGGTGTATGGACAAGTTTCATGTCGGAACTAACCGTATTTTTCAAGTTTCACTGGTGATTGTAAAGGCGACGGTAACATTCATTTAATTATTTTTTAATCCTTTAAGCACTTAAGTAATTCAAAAATCACTTCTGAAGGTCTCACTTTGAGATGGGTCAAAATTTCTGCGACGTCACGTATGCCGATGGTAGCGAAGGTCGACTGTCGGGCATTCGATTTTGCGTTGGTCGGGCATTGGACGCTGCCGAGTTTGGATTAATCGTGAGATGTGGAGTGATGCTGCGCGCCGGGATGGTCCTCAATCCCCAGAAATGACATCAAGCACGGATGTTCATTCCTGAAAATGATTAGAGGGTGCAAACATGTGGAGGCATTGGGCAGGCTTAAATGGACTGGAGGGCACACTGCATATAGTGCCCGATGTTGAAGGTTCAATCAATGTGGGCGGGCAAAGCCAACTTTGAGAGGCTTTACTGGATGACTTTACTGTAGCTGCCGTGGTGCAAGTTATTAGTAGCCACTAAGAATACCAATGGAATATAAAACAAAAATTGGAGGTCTTTGTGGCTTTCTTAAACCACAAAGACTTAACACTCGCACGTCCGGCGGTCCGCACCCACTTCGCATGTCCGGGGGGCAGATGCTTGCCCGCAAAGATCTCTAGAACTATGCTAGCTAGCGACAAACGTTAAACAGCGTTGGATAGCTGGTGACAGGCTCCATCGAAAGTGTTTTGGCCATTTTTTCGCTCAGGTCAATATTCAGGTCACTAGGTCATCATAGGTCAAATTCGACCAGATCGGATGGGACTCTCAGATATTGACACATATCTCATGACCTGTAACAGATGGAAACAAACGGCGAACGCTGTTCGACAGTCATTGAAATGTGCTATCGACAATAGGCGATGTGATTTAAGGTCAGGTCAACCGAAACTATGAACTCAGGTCAAGTTCATGAAATAGCCTAGGGAGGATATGTAATGTATCAATCGACACGTCTTGGCGATACAAGCACAATGACGGTAATTTCAGCCTTCTAGCTCAATGCAGTGTCATATGATGCACATAAATATGTAGTGATCTCAGGTGACCTCAGATGACCTTGGTGAGGTCACTGAGCAAAAATGTCAGCGGTAGCATTGAGCATAGCTTCCAATTACACGCTACAACTGTTGTGAAATCATTCCGAGAGCAAATATGTAACCAGGAAACATTTGTATATTTTACCATAACCCTATAATGGGGACGCCATGGTGGCGACCTGACTGCAGGTCAATTCTACGAAAACAGCCCGATATACATATTATGGCCCTTCATGAGATCATGACGTATGATAAGATTGAAATCAATCGCACAATTATTGTGGAAGTTACGCCATCTAGAACTCCGAGTGTAGTTGGGTCACTTCGCCTGACCTGGTGACCTGACCTAAGATGACCCAGGGATAAAAATGTATGAGAATATGCAGGAAAGACCAATGAGCAGTCATGTGAAGTTTGGCCTTGCTAACTCAATTATTATGGTGGCAAATTAAGAAAAATCGCAAGGGCAGATATCTTCCCCCCCCCGGCCTTGCGCGTGTTAAGCAGAATTTATGCATAACAGCTTCCAAGAGTATGTGACATGCTCTTGGAAGCACAAAATGACACCCGCAGGCTTCACTAACTCAGTACATGAGAAACAAAATCGGGAGTACTATGCAATCAGACCTGCATAATTCGGTAGAGAAAGGTTCATCGTTCATGAATACTGTCATCTTTTTGTTATTTGTGCACTGAACGTAACATTGGAAAAGCGAAAATATAGGTGTTGGGGAAACGGAAGATGTTCAGATATCCCCTTCCCCTATTTCCTATGTAGGTATTTCAACTATCATGTAATGAGAAATTAATGCTCAATAACTAAACTAAACTTGTCATGATTCAACAATCAATTGGCAAGTTATTACAGCATTGAAGTACAGCCAGTGTACCACTACCATGGAATTTCAGTTATCCCACTGTGGAATAAATATATAAAAGAAACTTAAATATATAACCAGCTTATCTTTCACTGGAGGGGAAGTCGTGGGGTCCAGCTAAAGCACACATAATTTATGCCATGGCCCTTCACATTATTTCACACATTCTACATTTTACTGCAAAACATTTTACAAGCTTTTGCTGTTTGTTCAAACGATACCAAAATTCCCGGAATTTCAAAGGGAAATGCTAGCTGTTGCACTACCAATATAATTGATTATCTACCTTTTCGAGCTTCTTGAAAATCCTTCAGTTTAGTACCACGAACACTCACCTTGTTCTCATGACTTAATTCGATTAAAAAACTTGGCGTAGAAATAACCGATAAAGACTTCACTGTACGCTTCTGGCTTGGCCGCTTCAAGGCTCGACATTTCTGACATCATCGCTACGAGTAGGATTTTTTAATCGAATACAAAGCTTAGCTTCAATTATTGAATTAGGTAAGAAATGCACTTCCTATGTGCAAAATACTTCAGTTTTGTATACGAAATATTGCATACGTTTTTCGGCAAATACCAATTACGTGAAACTAGTTCATTGGCTATATGAGTAGATAATAGACCAGTATGCATGATACATCCAAAACCGACGCATCTTTGGCCATTATCCCTGATAAAATTGGCTTACTGTTGGCTCACGTCTCAGAATTACGCGATGGATATTGCAGTTACAGTACTGTAACTGCATTACTTAATCTTTAATCTGCTTTAATTTGCATTACTTAATCTGCATTAAAGATTACTTAATCTCATGGCCAAAGGAAAGTTATTACTTCGTGATCCTAGTTACGATAGTTGCAGCAATCTCATAGCACAGCGACAAATGACTGCGTTTTTGGAATATATATGTGTGCGTCATAAAGCGTTTGGATGTTAGGCGGCAAAACTTAACATTGCAAATTGCAAAATCCAGCGCATGATGCTACCGATATGGAAAGTTTGGCCAGCACAGTGCGGTAATAGTGTCTGCAGCTGGTATTGCGAGGAAAGTTGATGCATGAGCCTCACCAGCGTTGGATCACAGTCGTATTGAAATGGGGGCTTGACTTTGCTTTGACCTAACGTAACTCAGTGACCGTGAAAAACTGGAACTTCATTTTCTGACACTTGATGCTGTTACCAAACGTAGGAAAGTAATCAAAATTACAAATTGATATTTTGAGCCTAATAGGAGATGCCCGAGTACAACGTTATGGGGGAGTTCAATGGCCTCGGTGCCGCAAGGGCTAATATATCACTGGCAGCTAATGATCCATTTGGTCTGTAAAACAAAATGACCTCGAATACTCTGAAGTTGAAGTTGAGATGAGAAATCGCAGCGGCTATGAGCCGAGGTTCCAAGAGCTGTTCGTCTGTAGCCAGAGCGTCCCTGTCCACCGCTGACCCCGGGGCGGACCGTGCCCGCAGCTACATAATCACGTGTCGGCGCCAGCGCCGGGTCGGCGACCAGTCGACGACGCCAATAGCGTCGTTAGTACGGTACCATTTGACGGTGTAGTAACCCTTATGCGCGGGGAGATGGCGGACGGCCGCCGGCAGATATTGGTTCCCGGCCTATGCTCCGCGGCCTATCATCAGCGAAACAACTTTGCGCCGGGGGCGGGGCCTGATGGGGGGACAATAACACAGTGCGCTCTCGACAGCTACACTTTGGAGCGAAATGCATTGCGACCGGCCGGTGACGTCAGCAGACAGACCGAAGCTGGAGAAACGCGTTACTTTTTCATCAGTTCCACACCAATGGAGCTAGTAATTTCATCTCGCTCGCGCAGATTTACGACGGAACGGGTGAGGTTTGCATGCCGTGAATAATTGCAGTACCTTTGACGGGACCAAAATTTGTGAGCAGAAACATGGACACTTTCAGGCGAGTTAGCCGGAAGACCCCATGTCAGGTCGCCACCGCAGATAGGCATGATCTGGGCCCGGGGGATGTGTGAGGAATGCCAACTAGAGATATTGATGTGTGGCTATCTAAACTTTTAGTAGAGTCTACATGCATACATTTTAACTTGTAACAAATAGAAAAGGAAGTAAAATTGGATTTAAAAGTGCTAAACGTTAGCAAAACTACGCCCTGCTTTAAAATTGATTCAGATCAAGGCTTTGCTGTCTTAATTATAACCTCACGATGCACTGAAACCCTCCATACATAGATCCATGAAGGAACATAATATTGGCACATGAAATGCGAAGCAAAATTTTAATAAACCATATTACATTTAAAGAACGATTTTTATTATTATTTTAAGGTTACAAAAGGCTAAATGGGCCAGTCTTAGCTAACAAAGTATGCAGGCGCTATGCCTTAATTTCGTTTTCTTTTACGTGGAATGTCCGCCTTTACTTGAGGCATAGCCACTACCCTTTTTGGGTGGAATATTTTATCTTGTTTTTTTTTGTTGTTGTTGTCTATTTATTTATAAATTTGTATTTTCATTCCATTATTTAATGATATATTTAGACATCCTCACCCTCGTCTTCCTCCCACCTCCTTGTGTTTATTTGCCTGTCGCTCACTAACTCATGGTTATAGAAGCTTGAACCTCGGCAACTTCTCCTACCTTTCTTTTATTCTTCGTGCCAAATTTTCCTTTCGTATCTATTTCAGAGGAGACTCCGGGAGTGAATATTTGTGGACACATTCTACAGTTTTTGGGATAGCTTGGGAACAGAATTTGCACAAGAATATTTCCATTGTTTTGCTGTTCGAGTAATTATCATTTGGAATTAAACTGGTAACGATACCTTGCTCAGGTAAGAAAATGTACATGTTGGCCTTAATCACGTGATTCAGCTTCGAGATTAGGATAACGAGATTAGATTACATGGGGAGAAAAAAACTAAGAAACATGAGAACGGTTGTCTCAGAGTGGCATCATTTATATTGTCCTTCGAATGCTGGGAGGGTGGGGTAAATTCAGAACAAACGGTAATAATGGATCACCAGCAGTGATTTAGCCAGAAGATATTCCCAATGGTGGATCCTGAAAGTGGCAGGAGGTATCCGGGGCATGAACTACTTAAACCACTAAAAGTAATGTTACTACGGGATGGCACTTTGCAAATGGCAGATCAAGGAGGGGACGAGCGAATTTTCGTCAAACGATTGTAATATGTCGCACACAGTGGCGGAGACAGATTTTTCCAATGGCCAATGATTGTAATACAAAATCCTAACACAAACCTAACGGTAATTATTGTGGTTATGGACGAATGATAAAATAACAAACATTTATGACACTGACTGCTAAGAAGGAACAACCACAAAAATGGTACGATTCCTTGCATCCCTAGCTCCTCCATTCGCTGTTTTACATGTGCATATTTGAATATCAAGTAGTGATTTGGATCGTCAAGAACGATTCATCTCCATGACGTTCAGTCATTCATGACTGACATGTCATCTTCATGAATCCAGCCGTTCAGAATGACTCATTCCCGCACCTGCAGTGTGTTTGCGTGCACCCCCGCCACGCTCAACGAACGTTCAGTTGAGGGTACCCCTTAGAGAGCAAACTGCGGACAACCCTGTGGCACTCCTTCCAGCCTTCACGTTCATGGCATGCCAGTTGGCCTAGCTTTAACTATGTCAATGCCCGAAGGGAAGTTGTCTACTTCGGTAACATAGTCCACTCTTGGTAACAGCATAACAGTAACGGTAACGGCGAGTAACAGCACACTCCCTTCCCTGACAGCTGATGTACCCAGGTTCTCAGCATTGGACGCTCGGCAGCCTGCCTCTCCCAGCAGTTTAGCCGGGAGAAGGACGGGGAGCGTGCCCCGGAGCCGGGAGGGGCGTGGTCATACTGGCGGCTCGTGCCACCAACAGGGCACTTCAGTCTCCCGGCTGGAAATTCCGGCACCGACGGCCTCAGCCGGCGTACTGCGCGTAATGTGATACTCGTGTTTGGCGCGCAGTTTCCATTAAGATAGGATCGGGCCGTGCGTACGGGCGATCCCTGCGCGCGCAGTGCTGGACTGCGGCCAGGGGTCAGGAGAATCCACGGGCCGGCGCTCGGCACAAACCGGCATACCTGCGCGTCCGTCGCCACGGCCGCCGGGACCGAGCGGGGAAGTGGAGGACTGAGGTGAACCCGGCGACTGTTATCATTGTATCCGCCGGAGCAGCGGTCGGTAATGGGCCACGTCACTTTGCCTCCCTACCCGCCACTCTGAGACGAAGAGCTCTGCCTCACTGGCTTCAGCTCAGACAGCAATAGCAGCGTTTCCACTGCAATAGCAACGACGGGGAAATCAGAGGTTTCTAAGTTATATGCAGAAAACAGAAATCTAACTAAGGAATGTCAAGTTGTGGCGCATATATATGCATATACATACACATACATATATATATATACGCTATATATATATATATATATATATATATATATATCTTACATCCCTCCGATATTGCCATCCGCAAACGGTGATCTCCTGGGAATCGACCAAGCGGCAAAGTCACCCAGATCAACCTTGTTGCTGAGGTTTTCCTTTCATAACAGACACCAATGTATATTTATCCAGATTATTGCATTTGTGATCATAGGCCAATGCATTCTGAATAATCCTCTGTGTGCAGTACTGCACAAGGGTAAAACCGACCACTTTCCAACTTCGTCTGAAGCGCGCGTGGTTGCGTCGGTGCTTGAATCCCCTGAAACTATGAAGCGTTGGTCCTTTCCAGTGCCATTCTTATCATTTGTACATTTCTGAAATACAGTTAGCGTCGGTAGACCGGCTTTTTTCCCTGAATGAATGTGTGTGCCGCCCGTTGCCACGTATTAAGTACGCAGGTTAAGTAGGCGATCTATGGACCGATGTGCAGGTTCGAAGATCTATCACGGCACATTTCCGTTCAGTTTCTTTTCTCGTGCATTTTCCATGCTACAATACGGTACTTAAAAAATGTTTTGTGAGATAGAAAAGAGCACCCGAGCTGTCCCTATTAAGGAAATTGTGTGAGTTGAATGAGCCCATAATCACATCAATTGGTAGATGTGTACAACATTCAATATTTTCCCCGACTAATGTTCAAAGCTGGATAATTAAGACCGAACATTTTCTCATCTTATCCAGAGGTTATGACTATTTAATCCAGTTATGACTATAATACTCAAGTCAGCTATGACACGAACCTCTTTTAGTTATGTTGCTTAGAACTCGATCAAGTTTTAACCATAATACTCCAGTCATAGTTTGTGCCTCATTTTCATCCCTGTTTTGGGTTTTGAATGAAACAAAGATGTTTCCATTCCCCGCTCCCCATCGCACCAGCCAGACCTTTGCGTCCGCTTCTGAATCCCCGGCTCCTGGCGAGAAGCGCATCAGGTTCCAAACGCTGTTGCGCTTGCACGGATAATGGTTAGGAACCACGACAACACACTGACCACACTGATGGCATTAACTGCCATGTGTATTGCCTATACCCGTGTCAACCAACTGACCGAGTCTAAAAACACCTCTTCCTTGGTCTTGGCGATTCTTCAATAACACCCTGCGCGGTGGGTTCAGATCTACACTATTCATCTTGCAGGCGCTGCAGGTTGTTCTGCACGCTAACCAGCAGCACCCCATTTATGTACACTGCAATTAAACCACGACGAGGGGAGTTCAGCACCCCGTCCTCGGCGCTGGTCTGCACGACTCCCCGCTCGGCACAGTCTACCTCCTCGACCAGGCGACAGGTGGCAGCAGCGCGCCGGCCGTTCGGCGAGGCTGCCGGGGGTCCCGGAGGCGGCGAATTTACGGTTTTGTTTTTACCGGCGCGCGGCGACTGGCTTGCTGGTGGCCGGGGCCGGTTCGGCGGGACCGGTTCCGCGGCGCGTTCGCGTGCTGCGCTCCGGGGGAGGTGGTGCGCCGCTCCCTTAACAGCGGGGAGTGTCTCGGCACGGCCGTCGGCGGGCTGCAGGCGGCGGCCAATGCAACTGACGCCGCAGTTGTGATACGTCACTCACTGGCATATCTGCGAGCGTACCAGCACGCCATTACCACCACAATGGCACATCGTGTGTCGCACCACGAACTACGCAGTGCGAAATGCGGGGAATATTCGAAGTATGCTATATGCGTTGAATGAGGATTAATATTTTGTCTTGTACAATTACAATTTGAAGACGATAAATGTATTACTTCGGTAAGATATACGCATTTAAAACTACATCACTGAGCATGGACTAAGTGGGCTGAATTTAACCTTGGAACTTCAACAAATCCATTTGTCTGACTGTACATTAGATAATAGTACGGGTTGTGCGGCCAATTTAGTGTATAAAATGGGTGGTTTTCCCATCTGAATAACTGTCTCACAACACAAATGATCTTTTGAAGGGCATCAATTTATTTCTGGTCAAATGTGTTTTTGCTTAACTGTGCGGTTCCTCCACTTCGCGAAGTAAAATGGGAGATGCAAAAAAAATTGCATTAGTCCAGTGTTAATAGATGATGAGCTAACAGCCTATAATATATGTCGGTATCGTTCACCTCATTCATCCCGGGCCCGTTCGCTGCAGCCTGTATGACTTTATCAGGACCAAGCAGAAGCTGCAGCGTCACGACGAAGCCGCCCCATGCTGCATGACGTCACTTCGCCCTGTGTTGCTAAGCGTCGTGTCGACTGGGCAGGCAAAGCGTGACGGTCACGTGATCGCGCCGCTGGCGGTCCACGCCGGCCCAGGTCGCGTCTGTCTATCCGTCAAGCTTTTCTATCTCGCTTCTGTGTGCAAACTCATGGCAACATTCCTCAGTATCCTGCGATGGTGACGATGGATGAAGCTACATTTCGACTCATAGGTAAGGGTCGGATGAGGCCAAAGTGATGTACTCACTTCTGGAGCTTGTGAAATTGTGACCGAAAGCAACATCATTGTGCACCGATGAGAAAAATGGACGCGAATTTCAGCATCAGCATTCCAACCAGCGCACGAATGACCCAGATGTCGAAAGGGTCACCTGAGGCCAAGAAGGATCCGTGATCTCAAATAATATTGGAAGGATTACTCATCTACGCAAGCACATGAGGTAAACTGTCCATCACCACATTCCACATCCAGCCTTCGCCATTTAGGGGTTACGTGTAAAACGAATTGCCAATACTTCGTGTTTTCGGTCAAATACGGCTTAGCATGTTCCTGTTATGACGTTATAGCTCAGTGGCCTGGTGAGACATTTTTGCATTTTGCATACCAATAAGTTGGGAACAGGATACCCTTGCAGCTTCACAAAGCGGCTTCCCATGCTGGTGAGCGCCGTGTTTCTGCGGTCCGAAAACACCTGGGGTGGGTGCACCAAACCCTGTATGGGGGTGGGTTGAACCACCCAGTGTACCATGCCACTGTGTACTTCGCTTCAATACCTGCATAACTTTAGTTATTGCTCTTGGTTGCAAAACATCGCAAGACCTGACTCGGTCTTGCGATGACAAAATCAGCATTTGGAGCCCTTTCAAAACTTACGCGACGTGATATGATCCACCAGGCAAGGTAGATATGCTGACTAATGATCTGCAAAACACGACGGATATGCTCACTGATGATCCACTAAATAAGGCATGATATTTGTGAATAATCTAAGGACTAGCATTGAGCCTTTGCGACAAGGGGCATACAATGTAATTCTTACCGCCTACTTGAAGACCAGAACTAACGTCCTGGCCAAATAGGCATGTTTCGCTCGATCTGAGTTGTCTCGGATGATGTCATGCCTCAACAGTCCGGATTAACTAATGCGGCGTTACACATGCATCGACGTGTTTCTGGAAGTCATGCCCAGCACGCTGTCTAGGATCTAGGACGCGTTTTCTGACACCTCGTTTTTATCGGGTCCAACAGGGATACAGGATGAGGCTGAGGTGGCTCTTGTCACAGTCAGACCTTGGTAGACATTCTTCAGACATACTCATTTCCAGGTGTGCCGGAGTTTTTGCGCACCTGGATCCGCCTGGGAGAAACCGACCCGACCTCCGGCGAGGACGGAAATCACCCAACAATGACGCATGCCGCGAGTGGAATGTCACCTCTCCCCAGATGCATGGGCCGGATGCAGTAGAGCGTGACTGATTGTCATCGCCGACAACCGAATTGCGTTTGGTCGAAAGCTGTCACCAAGTCAAGGCAGACAAGAATACTGTTTTTTTGCCTTATATGTGCGGTTTCGAAATATGCAATGCCCATAAGCTCTGCAATACCCGAGAGATATTCATCACATAGAACACACTACAGCAAATGTATCACGTTAAACAGCATTCAAAGCGAATACGCGCGAGTTGATGATAAACCTCGTCAGTCTTGCCTGTGTTGTGGTTTTGTGTGGCGCATACCCATAAGTCACCTGATTATCCACTGACGATTCGCATTCAACGTATTGCGTTGTGTCCGAGGAGGACGATAGTCGGAAGGTGCTGCTCGCTGGGGTTGGGGGTGGAGGGGTGGGGGGGGGGGAGGGGATGAAGGATGCAGCCTGACGTGAGGCGGCCATCTCACTTACGTTTGTGTCTAAACACAGACAAGTTGGGGGCCTGCCCCTCTGCTCCCCCCGCCCCCAGTTCCCGAGCCCTTGGTGCTGAGCTTCTGGGCCATGCTGATCACAGCACCACGAGTTCACTTGTTCTCTGTTCTCTTCTATGGGCGTATGAAGAGTGCTCGAGTAGGTAAGCTAGAACTAATTTAAAACAAGTGATAATGCAAAGATGCAAGAATGTCATCCGCTGTGAGTAGCACTCTAATGTGACGAAGAAGCTACCAGCATTTTTTTTTAGCTTTAGGCGTTTTTTGTTCTCGGTGAATCCAGGCTATATCAGATCCGGTTCAAGACACCAGTCGCATGTCTGCAAATGTGTAGATCCACCCGGACGTCTCTTGAACGTCTTTGTGACCACATTATCCAGCAAAAATCTGCAGCAAGCAAGCTCGTTATAATCGGCTAATGCCCAATTGCATGCATCGGCGGTGAGCCGCTAGGCAGTGTGTGTCAGTGGGCTCTAAATTTTCGTCACGAAGTGGCGTCAGGATGACTACTGTCCTTGCAACCGAGGACAAGCAGCGCTACGCAACACACCATGCTAGTATTACCGGAGGAAAACGTTCGTCAGCGGCCTGCCATTACCAGCACGGTGGCGCCACACGGGACACGAAGGGCCCCAACACCAAACATGTCACACAACGCGCCAACGCTCGAAGTGATGACCCGAGAGGCCTGCCCCGCGTCGACGACGCCGTTCGCTGTTGTGTCACGACGGTGGAAAACGTCTGGTCATGTTACGCGGGCCGACAGGGACGAGCCGGTCGCGCTCCTCAGACTAACGCTAAGGGAACTGGTCAACAGCGTCGAGTCAACAGCACTGATGGCGGCGCGAGATGCGGCGACTAACGGATCATCGGCGTCGCCCCAGCCGCCGCCACGCCGCCCCGACAATTAAGCCGAATCTCCCGGCCGACAGGGTGGAGGTGCCCTGTGTCGCAGCGCGCGCGCGGTCGGCAGAGATCAAACAGCCGGCGGCCGTGTTTGCTAACCGACCACGAAAACTGCCCGAGTTTCACGTGAAATTACCGCCCATGTCAATCTCGCCGGTCGGGCTGACGGGAAAACATCGCCCGAGGGGTCCGGCTCGGCCGCACACCCCACGCCGCATCACACCCCACGATCCACGTATGATGGTCTGCCTTCTGCCCTGTGGGGACGCTGCTCTACACTTGGGGCTCGTCACCACCCTGCCATGCCTGAAATACCGAGTCAGCCATGGGAAACCTTCTCTGGAAATGGCGGGCGTGTCTTCGTAATGAAATCACAATGGACAGTTATGATCACCAACTATCTATGCACAGCACATTTAATATATTTACATATCTTTACAAACACACACACATAGACACATACATATATGTATATATATATATATATGTGTGTGTGTGTGTGTGTGTGTGTGTGTGTGTGTGTGTGGGTGTGTGGGTGTGTATGCACGTTTGTTGAGGATTCATTGCTAGACCTTAGTCTGACTGTCATAAAATCCTCTTTCTGCTCTTCAGTGGCACATATTACCAATGTGTATTGTTAGCGACACATATTCAACGTTTTGTCAGACGTAGGTAGCATCTTCAGGAATAACAAAGCAAGAGCAGAAGACACACGGAAGGAGGCTGAAGGCACGAAATAATGAGCCCAGGAAATACCCGTCGAACAGGGATTGGACATACTTGGCAGTGACCCCAATTACTTCTCTGCTAGCATTGAGAAGGAGTTTTGTACAAATGTCTATTGTTTCCTTCAATAGGATATTTGGAAACAGATTTTCCACATCAAAACTAGCCATGAAAACATCATCAGGCAGACTAAGATAACCGATTTCATCGACGAATTGATGAGAATTGGTTGTTCTGAATTTATTTATTTTCTCAGAGGGGAGAGAACAGACACAAAGTTCTTTGAAAGTTTGTAGCAGTGCTACGAAATGGGGCTGAGAGGAAACACGGAATTTTCGGGAAATCGTAAGATATCCCATGGGTGCTTCTCGTAATAAAATAAAGGCCTTTGTACGTCCCAGCATGTATGTGGAGCCTTTTGGCTTCGCTAAGAGCCTATCGAATTTGTCTTCCACATATCGGATTACTTTTAGAATGAGGTTAAAACCATGGACAAATATTTGATGATCGTTGACAATCCGCAACATCTTTTCCATGTACGAGCTTCTATCAAGTACGACAACACCACCACCCTTGTCCGACCCCGACACAACTATGGTTGTAGCAGACACAAAAGGGGACGAGTGGTCTAGTGGTAAGTTGCTTGTCTCACAGTCGAAAGATTGTGGGTTCCAGTCTCACCTGTCGCTACTCCTCGCCCGCGACCAATCGGCGCGAGTGATTGGCGACGCTACATGACTCAACGGTCGATGTGTCGTAAAGCCAATAACCAATCAGCCAACCGGCAGACAAAGGATTTCAGCAGCGAGATGTCGCCGGCCGACACAATAGCGAGAACACTCTAGCGTACTGGAAACCCTGGCTGTATCGGAGACTAATGGTTGCAAACTGCTACTAAATGTCATCAAAGTTATGCCTGCCAATGGGAAAGGAACAAAGTGATATGTGCCTCTAACGAATAGAAACATGAGATGATGACAGCCAATCTGAGATCTAACAATAAATGCATGTATGCATACATATGCATAGTGCATATGTATGTATGTACACACATATATATATATATATATATATATATATATATGCATGCATGTAAATATGCACATAAATATACCTGCATGAATACATGTAACTCCTGTACATAAGGAACATACATCATGATTCTAGTTGTCCTTTGTGGTTCCATTACGAAGACACTTTGTTAAGCAGGCCAAAACAGGACCACCATACATGTCGTGGTCGTAGGGTAAACCAGTGTTCAGCCAGAAATGATCACAGCAGAAATGTGTGAGCAAGCTAGAGCGGCAAACCACCATGACGCTATTGTTATGCGGTGGAAATAGCTCATGGTAACACCAGAGGTTCGTGCACAAATTTCAGCTTCCGCAGGTCGACGAAGGACGGAGAAAAGCAACTGCACAACCGCCGTCCAACAAGTGGCTTGTTTCGCTTCGAATCAACATCCTGCATACTTATGCATGCGGATAACGCTTAATTATTACATGTGCACACAAGTGCAGGACAAGAAGACAATAATCTGCATGATTTTACAGACCGAACTGTGAGATAAGGAAGTCCGAACGGCTACCACCGCCCCCTCTAACTTTCTGAGGTAATTCCTGAACCCTTGGAGGTTCAGGTAACCCCAGGTCCATAACTCCAGGTCTGAGGTAATTCCTGAACCCTTGGAGGTTCAGGCAGCCCCAGGTCCATAACTCCAGGTCTGAGGTAACTCCTGGCTCATGCCATCGTTTTAAAGTTTTCAAATCGCTTTGCTTTGCATTTGAAATAATCCAAGAATTTCTTAACGCTTATTCTCTTTCGAAAACAAGTTTTGCACCTTTACGACGTTTTTAATAACTAGGATGGAGCGATACCGGTTGGCGACCTCGTCTCAATGCATTTCGTAGATGTATATTTAAGCAGTTGTATTAAAACAATTAACCAAGTCTTCTCTATGTTGCTGAATGATATGCACCAGGCAACACAGCTTCGTCTTTAACTAATGATTTTCGTAATCCGGTGGCACTCACAGGCTAGTGTTTTGCACCACCCAGGAGTGTCAGGTGACACATTCCTCCCATTGTTGGTAGACTCCACCCTACTCTACCGCCGTCTGTTCCTCCATTCTCCCGTCTCCATCAATTTACACCGCACAGATGGCCTAGCAAAAGCAGCGCGCATTCGCAGTGACACGACTGGCCCCAAGCACGATGACGGACAGCGTCTTTCCCCTATACCCAAGGGATATATGAGAGTTTTTTTCCTGCACTCCTTGAAAATATCCAGGCAGGGAGAAGCCTGAGTGTATAATACTAAACGCATTGTGAGCATGTCTCCGTTCGTAACATGCAGTGGACACTGTCCAGGTTCCCTCGCTTGATTATCGGAAGCTAAGGAACATAGCATCACGAAAAGTCTAGCTGGCTGCATTTGGAGGTGGTGGCATCCGTTCAAAGGTGGCATCATCCCACAGCGTCGTTACCCTATGCTCAAGCTTCCTGAAAACCTCCATGCAGGGACAAGTCCAATATTTAATAACAAATCCAATCACGAACATGACTCCATTCATACCGTGAGGTAGACAGTGTCCCTCTTTCCTCTCGGACTCTCGGAGGAGTTGGGCTGGCTGGATGTGATGCAGAAAACTGACCAGGCTGAGGTCAACAAGGTCACAGTCAAAATCAGCCGAGGGTGGCCATGGTTCAAAGCAGCAGAGTTTGCTGTAAGTGTTTTATTACCAATCATGCCAGAGGAGCTGACATGATTGGTAATAATTTCAACCATGCCACAGTTGACATCACAAGGGGACATCACATGCCACAGTTGACATTCTCTGTGAGCTCCGTGTACAATCTGCACAGACAGAATAGCAGGACGAGACTTCGATTTGGGTTGACTTCTGCCCACAAGTTTTTATTCAGAAAGCAATACCCCCAAAGAGTTATCCGTCGTTCGACATTTGGTCACCTCCGCCAGTGCAGGGATGGGGAGGCCCCTTGCGTTTTCGAAGTGAGTATGCCGGTGACATGAAACAAAAGCCAGCGTGTCTCACACTACGGTATCCCGTGATTGATACATGGTTCTTATACTTGGGATTGCTGGTTGCATTCCCAAGCCTAATTAAAAGTTAGGTTTTAATGCAAAATATGGACTACTCGCATTTAATCCCTCCCTGTATAGCTTCAATAACAACTATGTGCTTCAAGTGTTCAACAAAGTATTCCGCATTATCTTGGTATATTACACAATTTGATTTGCTACATTTCGATCCGAGAGGCAATGGTCAGGTGAGGTGATTAACTAGACAGCCCGGTGAGGTCAGGACTCATTTTGAAACTTCAAGACATTGCGCCTCAGCAAACTACTTTCTGGCGTCTAAGAAACATATGAAAGCTAATTTTCGCTTCAGAGCCAAAATCTCCTCCATCAGGGGTCAGTAACCAAACAAGGTCATCTGAGATCATGTTTGGGTAATGACCTAGAATTACTACGTACAGGTCAATGACCTGTGCAAGCAAGCAATCACGCCCGTCACCCTGTCATATATAATTTGGGCTATTGGAAGCAAGGAATGAGACTAACTATCAATAATTCACGATTTGACAAGAGAAGTTCCCACATGTTCCCACTTATGGTGTCAAAACTCAGTAACCTGACATGATATCCTTAGATATTTGTACCGCATTGTCCACAAAAAGTACCACAAGCTACAACAGACGAAGGCATGGGAAGCAAAACTCAAGAAGGCTGCATATGTGACATGTGATGTGTTGCCCAGCCTCCTTCGCGGCCCAGGGCTGACAAGTGTGCTACATGATGCGGCGTGAAGATACACTCAGAAGAGATGGGTAACAAATTGAGGTCTCGCTCTATTCGCTCCACCTGACACTGGTCTGAAAACAAATGATCGGGGTAGATGAATTGCGCCGTCTACTTCGCGTGTGAATTAACCACTACTTCCACTGTCCGTGCTAATTAGCCACAACGCCCCTGTGGTCGGCATCCGAGCACGAGCAATGCCCTACTGACTGTGCGACAGTGAAGAGCTGAGTTTGCTCCCCTGCTTAACTTGAAAAACTGCTAGTCGATTTCGTTGCCTTTGGTGGCAAGCGACATAACTCAAGAAGTTGAGCTCAGATAAATAACTTATATTGACGACCTAAGTGACACATATGATGTTAGTGGGCGCGAATGATCAACCCTAGTCGATGCGCCCTAAAGCCCAAATAACTAACTAACTAACATATGAAGTTAGAGATTAGTACAGAGCATACAACTGGACTTGCCTGGTGAATTGTCGATTTTATTAGAGCGTCATAAAATAATTGAGCAGAGCAGAGGCAGGATGTATGTGCCGATACTTGCAGACATCCTAAATAGTTAAGAAAGTATCCATGAGTAAGGATATGATGGAGATCATTGTGGGTCACGTTGTATTCTGAGGTGAAATATTCAATCTGGTCGCATACATACATGAAGAATGTTATGCACAAAGTGTTGTCCAGTGCCCAGCAGAAGCAATACAAAACTTGTCGGAACACATGGAGCGCATGCCCCTTCTTCAAAAGGAAATTGTTTGAGTTAAGAACGACAGTGGAAAGGGCTACAAGGTTCCAAAAAACGTCAAAGGCCAACGTCGGGGTTTCTGGTTCCACAATGGCCGCAAACTGTCCGGCGAAGACGTATATTGCATATTTGGTTATAATGCTGAGAATGTCATTTGGGCTTTCGCACGCCAAATCGCACTCATTTTCAGAGTTATTGAGTTGACATTTATTGCGAATATACACAATCTAAGTTTGAATCGCAAATATTCTGATTTTTGGAAAGTCAAAGCTTTCGAAGAGCCAATGATTTGTATTTGTTTAGACATTTTGATAATCATGTCCCAAAAAAGAGATAGCAGCGTGATTTATCATTAAATTTCCTCTCTGTCGATGAAAGCCTGTGGCTACTATCTTCATTTCTCGATGTTTGCATACTTTTATGTACACAAACTGCCTGTACACTCACCGTATATTTATTTCACAAGTCTCCTGGGGTGACGTCATTATGACGTCACTCACGTGCTACCTATCGTGAACTAAAATTGTATGCTTCACTATAACCTGCGGAATTGATGTGCAAACAGATACTGATAGCTTCACGTTGATGTGGCCGTGCATTTTCGAGTAACTAACATTATTCATGACGGAGGGCAGATTCTGCCCCCACCCTCCACCCCCACCCCCACCCCACCCCAGCACCACCAGTGGTACGATAATTGAGACAGCGTCTTGGTGGTAGCCGAATCTGGCGCCTCTTGACCACAGTTAGGTCTTTCCCATTTCCCCTGCATGTTTCGTATTGACCTACGAAAGTGAATTGGGCAATTTTATGACATGAGCAGAGCACATGCTTTTATTTTATTATCGCACAATATATTGGTAGCACACATTTTCTACCAACTGACGGGTTTTAACGCAGGCATTGTCGAATGCAAAATGCCGGCTTGCTATGCTCAGCATCTATGCCCCACGATGTTCGATAGCCCCATTGTCAATCTGAGCAATATTCGGCATTTCATCTCAGAAGTCGCACTGCACTGCTGTCTACTTCCCCATGATGAACTTGGTAAGCGGATCCAATACCTACCCTTCCTTTCATGTGGCCACAATTCAGAACGCCGGGAGACTAGATGGTCTAAGAAGGCGCATAGAGATAGCGTTGGCTGACCTTGCAAAGGACGTTAACATGCAGCGAGTAATATGCTGAGTCACGTCAGTGTGCACAGACTGAGGTGAGTCCATAGCCCCGAAACAGATGCCGTACCATGTCGCGAGGAGGACCGAGATTTCAGGTGGTGTCACAGATTGAAGTGGTGCCAAATGCCCGGCATGAGTACATCTCCGGCGTTGTTGAAAAAGAAGTGGACTCGCCCGCCGTCAATATTTTCGGCTAGCCACGCTATGTGCGAAGAGTGATTACTGCATCTCCCTCCGGCTACTGAGAGTATATTGTCCAAGATAAACCTGCGGTAGCCCCACAATTAGTGCAGCTATTATGTTTACCGAGGTGAGCCTCGCGATGCTGAGACTCGTACTGGGCAATTAAGAGTCTCACTAATGGCTGTCCATGGATTACGGGCCATTATCGGGCTAATTGAGCCAGCATCTGCGTGGCAGTCGGTAGCGGGTAGATGCCGCCCGGTCTGCGCCCGAGCTCACTCAGGGAGAAAACCATGCACGCTGCTGAATCTTCCGGCGTGCGTCAGGTTTCGTCCCCATACCACAATCATTAGTAAATGTTATGGCCAACATGATCGCATTCGTGATGGTAAAATATTACCTTTGTTGTCTGCCTGCAGATCTAACTGGCGAAGAGACAGAAGTCGCCTGGTGATTAGCTCCCCTCCTCTCGGATGCCGACTAATCTCAGCAGCAAACATACACGCGTCTCGAGTCTAGATGTTGACTATCCACAGCGACGGAGAGGCCAGAGAGTCCGTGCGACGTGCCCATTATCTCAGCAGCAGGTGCCCACTACCTCAGCAGTAGGTACCCGCGCCTGGAGTCTGGGTGCTGGCTATCTTCAGCAGTAGACATGCCCGTGCCAGATTCCGACCAGCCTCAGCGGCAAGTGTTCGTGGGCCGTGCCAGACCAGCCTCAGCAGGAGACGCCAGTGGCGGGATTCGGCTGCGTTCAGGCAGCCTGCAGCCAACAGCGCGCCATCCACTGGCATTGTGAGTGGGCGTTCACCAGCGCAGCGAAATCCAATCACCCTCCTGTCGAGGTGTAGCTTATTGCCGCACACACGCCACACACGTCACGCCATCGTCGACCAATCACAGACGCAGGACGTCAAGTCAGCACACGTCAGAGTGGAAGACTACCAGTTGGCACGCTTGTGATCGTTGCACAGACGATTGCCTGAACAGTCTTGATTTAGTAGCAGGGGTGGAGCACACATTTTCTTTTGTGTAGCTTGACCAACCAACCTATTGCTTTGAGCTCTCGCAATAACTGTAAAATTTCAACGTGGGGGTAAACTAAATCAAGTTGACTTGGGGATGCTAAAACTGTTCTGAGCACACGCCATCAAGTCAGAAGATGCAAAAGTAGCAATTGAAACGTACCACGAGCTTCATCTAAATGTCCTGTTCAACTAGCTAGGCATTCATTAAAAAACAACAACTGTGGGGGCGGATAATTCCCCTGCACTGTGAGAGCTAAGCAAGGACATGGGCAAGGAAGTATCAAACTTCAATGCACTCGTATGTTGTTTTTCTTGGCACTACTCATGACTGCCAAAGGTTTGAAAACAGCAATAGCTACAACTACGTTGTCATTATGACAGTTTGCTGTTGTCTCCGCTGATAGAGTGTGCATAGCGGGATCACTCTGTCCAATGTGTGTCCTAAAAATGGCCTTGTTGGAGCTGGTCATTAGGCACATGCCTACGATAAGCGACGAAGCAGGGAGTCGAATATACGAACCTCATCAATGTCAGTGCTACCCGAAGCCATGGGCTTTACATGACCTGAGCTCTTCGAATTCAGGCCCATTACTTTGTTGTACGGAAAATTATATTTACGGCATGTGTTTGTTCCCAGCCTACACACTCTGCCCGGTTTTCCTTCGTGCCTGGTCATGTGGTACGTTAATGAAAGATGCGGGAATAACAGCTATATGAGCTTCTCATTGGCATATGCTTCTTCCCAGCATTTGCTTGCAATGTCCACCCACATAAATGATGATGGTGAACAGCCGCCCATGCTGAACATATTTAATTCTTTCCCCAATCGGATTGATCGAATACATCTAAGGTCTACATCGCTGATGTATTTTTTACACGATGTCATAAGAGGCACCTTGCCAACCTTCAGCACAACGTTGGCTGTGACGAGATGCGGCTGAAATACTCCCATTATTTGGAGAACAATAATAGTTCAATAGAGTGAAACTAGCACAGATTAGCTCTGAGCTAGACTTTCAAAACTGCATTTGAAATGTTTTACCAAGGGTTAATAATATACCTATTCCCAGCGCCATCAGAGTTGCTCGCAGGTGACTTGGGCCGACCACAAAATGCAAATATGAATTACATTGTATTGATATGCACTGCTATAGCTGGCTGATTTTTACTGCCATTATGACTTCCATTACGTCCAACGAAATACAATGACAAGAAGTGAAATTGAAATTTAAGAACCGCCACACCGTCATCTCAGAGGCTGGAAATGTTTCCAGATATCGGAACGATGTCCGTTAACTAGGACATAGTGATGGGGTGGTAGCCTTTCTGTGAATGCTCCACGGGAGAAGAAAATGACCAGATTTAGCACACCATTTGATCTGACGTGACGTTTGTCCAGAGCCCTTCCAGTTGGCAAACGCTCCGTGGGCATTGACCACCTGTCTTCAACCATCTGGCCTGCAAAAATAATCTAGCCACGTTTTGCGCCATTATTGACGCCAGTGAGATGACTGAGCTCACAATAGAGCATCTGCACCGCCGTCAAACTTGGCATGACTGTCATATGAACCGCAGTGCCGATGCAGATAAGCAGCAGTGTTCATTGTGACCTCCGCGTGACCCCAACAGTACATCACCGCCACTGGTCAGCGCAGGGGGTCATGTATCAGGCAATGACCAGTGGTGTCTCCTACACGGGACATTGCAGGCCTGAGGTGATGAGGCAGATGTTCATCAGCCATCCGCACCCACGATCCCGCCTACCATCTGGGAACAACGCCTTCCACGCTGTATTTATTTTATTTCTTATCCCTTGCATCAAAGCGACACGTCATTTTAGCGTTGGTTCAGAATCGTGTTCCCGCATCTGTCCTCTTTTCCTCTGCCCTCGTTGTCCTCCGCTTCTGCTCATCATCCGAGTATCTTAATTGTCAGCTGATGTGACCAAACCGCGACGTCCACGAGAAGGCATCGCTTTCCCGTGGTGCGCCTCCGACCGGCAGAGGTCAACAACTGTCTTTGCCGCTGAGCCCATCAGTGAGACGTCGACCACATCCGGGCTCATTACGCTGGCCACGTGATTGCCGAGCATGAGGACAAGGCCGTCACTTTGTGCCGCAGTGTCCGAGTTCGGCTGGTGCCGCGACCTGGCGGCTGTGGGGATGGCGGCGGGACGGGTGGCCGGGATCCCGTCTGACGTCCTGTATAGGGTGGCGGTGGGACGGGTGGGACCCCGTCTGACGTCCTGTACAGGGTGGCGGCGGGACGGGTGGGACCCCGTCTGACGTCCTATACAGGGTGGCGGTGGGACGGGTGGCCGGGATCCCGTCTGACGTCCTGTACAGGGTGGCGGCGGGACGGGTGGGACCCCGTCTGACGTCCTGTACAGGGTGGCGGTGGGACGGGTGGCCGGGACCCCGTCTGACGTCCTGTACAGGGTGGCGGTGGGACGGGTGGCCGGGACCCCGTCTGACGTCCTGTACAGGGTGGCGGTGGGACGGGTGGCCGGGACC
>JAOTOL010001662.1:5345000-5350000 GCA_034440575.1 Imbricaverruca yamaguchii
CACCCAACACAGCCAACACCCACCCCACCCAACACAGCCAACACCCACCCCACCATCCTCACCCTCGACACATGGACACCACCAACGCACATCGAATCTGAGTACATGCAGCACTCAACCAGCCCACGGGCGTCAGCGCCCGCCGATGCCGTCGCTGCTAGCGGTATGGCCACACCGCTGGGAGGGTGATGGGATGCCGCAACTCATTCATATGCAGCACCTGTCGCGAGCAACACGACACCAGCACCTGCACCTCGGACGGTCGGAGCTGTACCGGCTGCGGGCCGGGCCAGGTCCACTGTAATTAACGACGCCCTCGATGGATGGCTGAGAAAGGAGTCCTTCGTCTGACCCACATCTAGGACTCGTCTTCGGTCCAAGAAAGGGCACACGTCATGATGTCGCAGCCGGTGTGGCCCGAACACAAGCGGACGCATCCTGCACCACCCTCACCGCCTAGTACACTTGCACAACAGCCGTCACTTCCACAACACTCATCAGCACCGAAAGCGCTCTCAGGCACGTCCATACGGGCACGGCACCGAGACGGTCCACGCTGGAAACTCGGATCCAACCTAACAACAGGCCACCCTAATGACATGCACGTCATCGACATCACCCACAGACCAGACTCCCGCACCGGCATCATCCGCATCACAGATTCACATAACCGACATCGCCCACCACCCAGACTCCTCTCACAGCACCAACCGCATATACCACTCACCACAACAGCGCAAGCCACAACTCGACCCTCCCACTCCACGTGCGCAGCATTCTCCCATGAGTCATTATGTATCCTCACCACCACCTTAGTATTACATTACCTCCCTCCGAGGCGCCACCTCCAAGGGCTCATGCACGAGGACACGACACCTTGACCACGTTCCACGTTTCGCTCGACTTGCACCACCTCTCCACGAAACCGACCATCTGCGCTACACCACCACTGCCCCACACTTCGCCCCTCCCCCGCCATTCCCTAAGAAACGTTGTAGGGTCATGTTGTGTGTGTGTCGCGAGGTGGGAATGTGGAGTAGTCGTTGGCATATAGTCTAGAACCTGACCGTGAACTTGGAGGGTAGGTGGTGTGCATGCACCGCATGTGCGAAGCGCGGACACTGGCACCACTGACGCGCGACCCACTCCCGACAGGGCCAGTCGCGTCAGGACAAGGCTCGAGATAACAGTGTGCATATTCAGACCGTGTACAGTTAATAAGGAAACTGTGTGCTAGCAGACAGTGAGGACTGAGCGTGTCCCACCACGGGACAAGCCACCCACATGCTAACCCACATCGCGAGCCAACATCCAGGAGCTATGAGGTTGCATAGGTGTATGAACCCTCACATCACACAATGAAACATCAACAGCCTTATTCGCGCGCCCTAAAACCCAAATAACTAACTAACAGCCTTATTCGCAATTGGCACGAATTCAAAATGCATGACATCCACTCAAACGGCTCACCCTTATGCATTCAAGGAACACACTTCGTGCCCAGTAGCCCATGCGGTTTTTCACCTCGGACAATACACAATGTACAGACAAGACAATCAAGGTACACGTACATCCGGCGACGTCTGTACGTACCTGAGAATACTTCACCATAATGCCACATTCGCTTCCAAATCATGGCCGACATCTCAATTACGGAATTCACATACACAACAAACCCGGCACTCTTATCACCGTGTATAATTTCCCTGCACGACCCACGGAAACCTTTTCAGAACTCATCAAGATCCTTGACCAAATTACCCGCCCTGTGGGATGGTAATCAATCTGCCGGAACTTCCACGCCCACCATCTGGCCTGAGACGCACACTTTGCACGCGCAGATAACAGAGGGCTTTCATTAACCACGTTGGCAGACCAGCACGAACTTACTTCATCTCCTACTTGCCACATGCACACCAACCTACGCTACACCGGTCAACCCACACGCATCCCACACATCAGCCGACGCACTCTCGCCGCTTCCTCTCCCTGACTCCGACTCCGACACTCCAATGACTCCGATACATACTCCAATGACCACCGACCTATGTCGCAGTGTTTGCATACAGCATCCGCGCTCCAGTCCTCCCCTCTTCTCTCTTCCGAACGCTGAAGTGCGAAATGTGGACTGGTCTAGCTGCACTCAGGCATTCGCCACACTACGGCCAACCCTCAACAAACGTCCGCGGATGTCATTGACGTCCCACTAACAGCGGCCCGCCATCACGTCCTGCAAGCCCAGCCACGACACCAATACAAACACCGTGCGGTCCCGTGGTGGAACGATGATTCCCATCTGGCAGTCTGCGCAAGGATCAATGCACGACACCCGAGCGAAAAACACCTCACGCCAGATACACTCACCTGCTGTAAACATTACAACGCCACACACAGACCCACGACGAATTCGTACAAAAAAATATCCTGGATTACGATCAGTAGTTACTTTAGTGCGTGGTCTTGTACGGTCTACGTCCGTATTCCCCACTTGGTTCAACACTCCTGTGCACCTTTCAACCCAAAGAAAGACCTCCACACAAGCCATCACAATCAAGCACCACGACAATGCCATCACATACCCACAGGCCTCCCCATCCCTGTCCTCAAACCAAACGCTGACCCTATTCTTACAAATTCCTGTCGCCCGACCGCCATAACCAGCCGCTTCCACAAACTCTTCGAACGCCTCGTAAAAATGTCTTCTTCACATCATTCAATCTCGCAAATTCATCACACGTTTCTGACCGGGCATCCTTCCTGGTAGATCCTGCATAGACGACCCCACTCTTCGCAGCACAGTCGCCGTTTCCCTGGATCTTACGCACGTAATGACACGATTAGCATCACAACAGTTCTACATCACGCACACAAGGACGTCTTGCTCACTACCTGAAGGTCTACTTCGTAAGTCGCACTTCCCAAGTGCGAATCAAATATAACTACACATTTCCTGCTAAGTACAGGAAGTGCTTAGCGGCCAGCTTTTCGGTCCAGGTCTAAATTGAATCCTCACAGACGAGCTTCCGGTCGACATTCTTATTCACGCAGACGATGTAATTACTTGAACATCCAATGTCACCAGGCAACGCACTGGGCGCACTACAACGCACTGGGCACACTACAACGCACTGGGCACACTACAACGCACTGGGCACACTACAACGCACTGGGCGCACTACAAAGCACAGGACACGCTACAGCGCACTAAGCACACTTCATCGCACTAGGCACGCTACATCGCACTGAGCACACTACAATGCATTGGTCACGCTGCAAATCACTGGGGACACTACAATGTACCTGTGCAGACATTCATGGAATCTTAAAGAACTGGATATGTACATCACTGCACATAGCTGAAAATATTATTCGGCTACAACCTTACCACACACTAACCCGAACTTAAGCTGAACTCGACCGAGCTACTTTTTGCACCACCACCGTGAAATTCCTTTGCATTGTGATATACCCTAGAGACTCACCTTCAGTCCAAACATTCAAGACGTCCACAAAAAGCAGCTTAGAGTATGCACTATATGACGTGCTCTACCTCGTACCGGTTGGAAATCCATCCACGACACCCTCATTACACTGTATGACTCCAGCATTCGACCCATTATAGGATACAGAATAGGATACAGATACATCCTTTTCGAAAATGCACTTCCGACAAATCTAAAAACACTGGATACAATTGAAAATAAATTTGCAAGGATTGCAACGGCATCCGTTACATGATCTATCCAATCCCGTCACATATACTGTTGCGACTTCAGCAACGTTGGAATGCATCCACTTGTATCGGTACTGCTCATGCTATGTTGTCATCTATCGAGACGTCAATGTAAGACCTTCCGACAAGCTGCCGAGAAATACGCGACCGTAAAAAGCGACGAATATACTGACGCGTCTTTACAACATGACGCAAACAAAGAGCAGAACTGTTCACGTGTTCCAATACCATGTAGCGATTGATATACAATAGATATGTCAGAGCACAGCAATGACAACACGGATTAGAGCGTGCCAGTCACCACTGACTGAAATAATAATCCCATTTATCGAACTGGGAATTGCCAGTAGCTGTTTCAGATTCACCTTCCTTTCATTAGACGCTCCTCCATAGACGTTATCCGCGAGACATCGGGGACAGCACAATCTGTCAACAGCGCAACAAAAGCCTCAAATGTCAACAGCACAGTAAGCCGAGTGTTCGCAAGCAGTGAACCCTCTGAGTTTCCGCTAGGTGGCAGGGGTGACCAATCCAAAACATCTACAATTGCATGCCCACCTTTCACCATCTAAGCACAGAAGCACTGCTAAGATGCCACTATAAGACAACTAATCCTACTCCTGCTCCGTATACAATCCGTTAAAGCTCACACCTTACGTCACGGCATTAGGAACTCCTCAACAGAACTCGCTTTGAGATCACCTTTGGCCTTTGCATCAACATACATCCCCGCCACCTCCACATCGATATTCTAGATATTCACCACCACCACCTCCGGAGACGTCGTGGAAACACAAACCACCAGGAAGAAGCTGCCTCATCAAAAGCCGGAACAAACATACAGAGACGCAGATACGATAATGCAACACAAAGACAGGGACACATTATGTCAAAGCTCTGCACAACACACCAATCATAGTACGATCTTAGCCGATGTGCCCGAAGCACACATACACACAGACGAGCACAACAGTAGTATCCGACCCCACCGGGGCACCACTCTAGGAGCACCGCCCTGCATGCCCGCTTAACATGCATGACATACACATGCACTGCAAAACTCTATGCAATCTGCACGGCCTACTCAACCATCTACAATACACATATGAGCACATCATAACAGCAGATTCTAAACCAGTCGTGCAAATCACCGATCCATCCAATACATCAAGTGCCAGAGCATACCAAAAGCCTTACCTACGCACAACTCCTTCCTGCCTACTCAACAGCTATAGCTTCTTTGGATACCCATTCACGTGAGCCTGTC